>JAFVLL020036586.1:0-13912 GCA_021397915.2 Tor tambroides | reverse complement strand
TAGTATTAGGTTTAAGTGTGATTTACAAAATTGAAGATAGAAATATATTGCTGTTGTAAATTACAACTGTAAAATAAAATGTTTTAATAATAATTTTATTGTACACTACAATTTACAATAATAATCTTGACTTTCAAACATTGAAACCTTCAAACATTTCAAATCCTTTTGTCTTTATTTTGTCGAAATACTGCATATTTACTTATTTTATCAGCGTACTCTAAACTTATGCCAACAAAAATGTTGAAAATGATGCAAATGTGTAAATAAAGTGAGCATTGATTTGATAGTCGCACTTTGCTATATCGAGATGATCGTCTTCTGATATGGCTCTATAATGGAAGTCATTTGAGTCTGTTTAAGATGAAACCAATGAACCATTTTGTGTGAGGTAATAGCAAATGCATGTATTGTTGTCACTCCTAGATACCCTGGTGTGGACCAATGATCATGTGATGCAGTGGATTCAGAACATCGGCCTGAAAGAGTACAGTAATAACCTGCTGGAAAGCGGTGTGCATGGAGCTCTCATTGCCCTAGATGAGACGTTTGACTTCAGCAGCTTGGCCCTCATTCTACAGATCCCCATGCAGAACACTCAGGTGAGGAGCACACAGATGGTCCATACCTTCTGATCGTTCTTGGAGAGCATAGAATGATATTCTAGCATAGAAAACTGACTCAGCATACTGGGGGTTGTTCCAAAGTCCTGTATCTCTGTCTTCCAGGCCAGGCAGATTCTGGAGAGGGAATTTAATAACCTCTTAGCATTGGGAACTGATCGACGCCTGGAGGAGGTTAGTGAACATTTGAATTCTTTTTGAATTTCAGCTAAAAAAAATGTTACAGGTCACTACAAGTAAATTTGTCATATGCATGCTCTGCAGTCTATTTATGTTTGTTGAATGTTTCATAAAGCCAGAAGCATGTAGCAAAAGATTGTCATGGTAATAAATAATGATTTCATTATTATATTATATTTTTTTTTTAATTTTTTCTTGTAACTGTTGTCTTTTGAATGGAGCAATAATGATTCACCTGCAAAATATAGACTAGAGCTTCTAATATAAGAAAGAGACTTTCACGATTTAGTTACTTTTGTCAGCACTGGTCAGAATGGACCAATCACAATCGTTCATGATTACAGGATAAGGCATCTTATTTAGTCATTTTTTCATTTGTATATCAGGTACCAATCATTTTATTTTGTATATTTAAACAATTGTCATTTTTAATGTACAGCTGTCTACAGTGAAAAACATCTTGAGATTTGAATGCAGGTTTTTAAAATGAAACAGAAATGTAAAATAGAAAAACAATATATATATTTAAATTTTGTTTTCATTTAGTCATTCGTTTTGTCTAACAGCTTTTTTAAAGTGAAACAGAAACATAAAATAGAAATATTTATTTGTTTATTCTGTATATTTTATCTGTGTAACAACTTTTTCAAGATAAAACATAACTAGATCAACTAGAATATTTATTGTAATAATTTATTTTATTTATATTTTATTTTATATCTGTGTAACAGCTTTTTCAAAAGAAACAAAAAACGCAAAATAGAACATCTGTGTTATTCTTACATTTTAAAATGGCCGTTTTGTGACACAATTGTAAGCTGGGAGTGCATGTCTGCAGCCAGACTCTCCTGTAGAAGTAGCCAGTATTGCACTGCTCATCATTAATGTTGACATTCGTTCCATTTAGAACTAGGAAATTAGCTGAAGCTTTTATATCATTGTGCTCTGATACTCGCTTCTCTGTTGCCATATATGAAACAACACAGATGTTGGTGCAGGCATAGTTTTGAACAGTATCTTAACCCAGTTGTTGTGATGCCATTCCTTTCAACAGAGTGATGACAAGTCATTCCGAAGGTCTCCATCGTGGCGTAAGCGCTTCAGGCCAAGGGATGGCCAGGGCCTGGGTATGATGCCAGGGTCCATAGAGACTCTTCCCGCTGGCTTCCGCCTCAACACCATGTCCATTCCCCACTCTATGGCTGCTGTGCCCAAGAAACAGCTGCAACCAGAAGGTAGAAAGGGGGGGCAGGGTGTTTTACAAGGGTGAAGTGAGTTCAGCATTGCCATTAACACATTGCTCTTTAATGGATGCAGTACAGTACTAACAAGTAGTGCCTTCTCTAACTCTTTTACAGTTTATCTTGCAGCACTAATTGCAAACCATGAATGCATTTTGACTGTGAAAGCATGTGTTGAAAGTAGCTAATATTAATGGCACAGGTCAGGGTCATTCAGTTTGTGTCACTGCATGTTTTCTCCCCTCTGTGTCTCTGTGGTTCAGCAGCCGGTCCCCCGGCCCCGCAGAGACTAGACCCCTCAGCTGTCAGGACTTACTCCTGCTAACTTGCTTTTACTAATCACTGCACTCACACTAACAGGTAAGCTGGTCACTGCAGCCTCTCTGCTCAGTTAGAGATGTTTAATGATGCTCAGATTCATTTCTTGGTTGGCTTTTTTTACTTTACGTACAGTACATGAATGGTTGGTTTTCTTTTCGAGTGTAAAACTTAAGTAGCGTAAACTATAAAGCAGAATTAAATGAAAGTTCATATTATCCTAGCAACACACTACTCCGCAACAGTATAGCAACTGATTGCATTATTACACTCCATTTTCAGTGTCCTTTCATGTATATTTATTCAGTCTCATGGATTATATGAATTATATATGAATTATATTATATTATATGAATGTCATATGACCGTTTTTTCTTTACATCATTTATTCAAGTATATATTTAGTTTGTGTGATTATGAGCTATTTAAATGTCACATTTTATAATTATGTCAGTGTACTTCTGGGTTTGGTACAAGTTAAGCCCAGTTATTAGAATTTGTAGCATAATGTTGGTTACCACAAAGAACTATTAACTGTTTCAAAGTGAAAATTGCAGTTATGCTAATGGGCCATTCACACAGTAAGCATTTTTTCATTCCACTTTGGTGCTTTTCCATTGTTTTGTTTTTTTTAATGTAAACACGCTCTAAACTAACATGCTTGACAGTTGCATCTTCTGCATGACACAGCATTCTAAAAATGCAGTGCTTGGGTTAAAAGAAATTCAGCTTTTAAAAACACATCTCTAGAGCTTATGTGTTTCTTTTTTTTCATTCTACTGCCTTCTACTGTCTTCTATATAAAAATACACTTATAAGTTGTTCACACAGAATGCATGTGTCATTCTGCTTCTCAATTAGTTTTTCTATATAAAAATGTTAGAAGAATGTCTTTGACCATTGTGTTTGCATCTTTTGCAGCATTCTAGAAGACTGACTTTGCTTTTTTTTTATTCCACTGCCTGACATTTCACATGTACACATGCCCTGCACAGACATATTTGCATTGAGCTCATGTCTTGCATCTTTTGCAGCATTTTGCACATAAAACAGCACTTTAGAAAGTTTAAAGAACCCCCAAGTTTTAAAAAACACTTGCGTTTTTTTAATTCGGCTGCCCTCCGTGTGGCATTTTTAAAGGCAAAAATGCATTCTGTGTATGGCCCATTACACCAGACGTAAATACCAGCGTCTAGAGGGTTTGAAGGCTGAATATTAAGCTTATCATTTTATTAAAGCACTTGCACGAATTCCTCCATAAAATAACTTGCCATTGACATGATAACTTGTAGGTGTTGCCAGTACATCAACAGACACATGACATGAGGTAAAGAAGTAGCAGACAGCTTGTTTACACTGTCCTGACTGCTTTTTTATGAGCTGACGTGTTACATTAACTTGTATCAAACCCTGAATATACTTTTTTCTCAAAGAAATATGATTTTGCTTCTGTTATCCTCTAATTTCCCTGCCAGTGCATTCCCACTACCTGTACGGACACACGCTTGCAGCCTTTCGAGAATGAAATATGCCAAAATCTGGGGACACCTTGAAAGGATGAGGGAAGGGTTAACCTCCGCCCCTCCCCTGTCCTGACCAACGCCAGAGCTTTCTTGGACACCGTGCAATAGAGGGGGACAGAACGCTGAATTTCGAACTCTGAGCGCGTGGAACGCATAGCAGCCGTAAAGGAGAAATCTCGTCCTATCAGTCGTTTCCCAGTAATCCCGGTTCTATAGTCTTTGTGGTGGTCGTACTTAACTGGTGTACTTGGCCCTGTAGTCTGTCAGTGCTAGTCTGCTCCTTTGGGTGTGCCATTGGCATTTTACTATATAAGGCTTTCTCCCCTTTGGTTATGCAAAATATTAATCAACGTCTCTGTATATATGAAAAACAGAAAATTATGCTATTATGTTTTTTATGGAAATATATATCAGACTTGTATATGGAGATGAATATATCATATGAATTTTAAAGTCTCAGTTGTGACTGTTTCCTGTCGGTTAGACAGCTCCGTCTGCTAGAACGGTGTTGTATAGTCGGTGTCTTACACCAATGGTGACTGGAGAAACGTGCGTTTGTGTTCACATCAGCAGTGCTTATCCACGTAATACACTTCCAGGACTCCGAGATCGTATAAAGCCATGATGCTAAATGTTGTCGAGCATCAGGGAAAGCAATAGACTTCAGTTCACTTAGCATCAGGAGAGAAGAAAACAAACAAACTGTAGGACCTGCGAACAAATGTGATCTTCGCCACTTGAAATTCAGCATCACAATGGGAGCAAATGATTCTCGAGCAACCTACCTACCAAACCGGTTAAGAGCGCGTGTCAGTCTGTTGGGCGTTTCTTCTTCATTTTTTTTTAAGACAGTATTTTCTGTAATTCACAGGATGTATCGTGCTATTGTGGCAGCTACTGTACTGTGTGGAAATGTGTGTATGTGTATTATAAGTGTTACACAACGCTGACAAATCATGTTCTTTAAAAAGTGCTCTCTATTAAAAAAAAGTGTTAATATAAGTGACTGTTTTTTCATTTTATACACAAAAAAAAATAATCATCATTGTCATTCTTAAAATAATTCTGTCCTATTAAATGAATGATAGATGATCAAGCCTTGTTTGTGCTGTGTGGGTCACTGTTGGCATTGGGGCGTCTGGTGGAGCATGCATGCCACTAAACTTGACAATCACTGTAGCATCTTTTGCCTCCCTTTCTCGCTCTCAGTCATCATTACCACAGATCTGAAGGAATATATCACCAATCAAACACTTGAACTTGAAATCCTGTGGTGTGCTGCTCTTTTTTAAGCCTCGATCTGCCAATTGTGCCTAGCCTTTCACAGCCAGTTTAGTTGGTTCTGCTTCGTTTTTAATGCCTCTTTAATGTCCGGCGTGCTCGCTGAATATCTATTTGATCATTTAGTGGCTTGCTAAAAAAAAATGCCTTGACAAGGACCAAGCGTTAGTATGATGACGAGACGTTTCCCTGATGCAACAGTGGTGGAGTAACTGAAGCCTCTTGCTTTGCAGCATGTTCTCCTGTGATGGTCATTTTTACGCTAATTTGTTTCTGTAGCTCTTGACAGTAATGTGAACTGTAAAACAGGTGCAAGTCTCTCTCTTTCTCTCTCTCTCTAGCCCCCTCACAAGCTCTTTCTCTTTTGTGTGCATGTGTGTGTGTAAATAGCTGATTTATGTATATAATTCTGTATAGAGTAGATGCAGATTCCACATAAAGCATGTGGTTGAACAAGTGAGATTTTTTTTTTCTTTGAATGTGATGTTTGTTTAGTACCGCTCAGCTACTGTTGAGGTTTTTTTTTTTCACTTTAAATGTAAAAAGCTGTCACAAATAAATAATTATATATGAACATATAAAATAAATATTTACCTTATGTATTATAAATCATTTCATGGATTTTTATTTGTGTTTTTAGTGCTTTCTTTTAGAGATTGCTGGGAAAGGACTTTGCAACAAAACAATAAAATTAGATTATCAAATCAGCAAATAATAGAAAGTGAATATATACAAATACACAACAATCTTTATTATAAAAGTCAAATAAATTATTCCAAACACACCGAAAAATACAAAATAAAATAACAAAACCACTCTGTAGAAAATAGGAACATATTTACATGACTGGCATTCAGAACTAGTTTAAATTAAGCAGAATTGGTCAAAACCAGAAGTAAAACATTGGACCCAAAATGTTTTTTTGTTGGTAAGCATAAAGCACACACAAACAGAATGAAAAAATAGGAATCAAGAGGGAAAAAGGACAAACTATGAATTTATGAATCGGCCTGTCTGAAGTTTAAGCAGGAATTAGGCTGATCTGAAATTCGTTCTTATTCCCACAGAGATGAGAAACATTTGGAAATATAATCATATGGACCTCAAGATTTGTCTGGAAATTAAGCCCCCAAGGGTTGACTTTTAAAAGCTACTTCATTTACCTTGGGTGTTACAAATAGTGCTGTTATGGTCAGTGAAGGGTGCTCTGAACATAACGGTGGCATCACCCTCCGCATTTATTTGCTTATGTCCACTGAATAGGGGACCGGAGTCACCTCTGTTCCTGTAATGCTGTCCACAATAGACGTCAGAGACCTCAGGTTGGTTTGCTCTGTGGAGTCGTCATTCAGGAGATCTGAGGAAATTAGAGAACACTGTCACATGTTTGCCAGGCAAGTCGTTCAAACCTCACTTTTTTATGTGGCTTAATGGATGTTTTCAAATGTCAGGCTAGTTAGTGTAGATGTGGTGGTCTTTACCCTCATGGGTGGAGCTGTATGCGGGGACGCAGTGCTCAGATGCACTGCTCCACTCTGGACTGCTACAGCAGGTGCTGCCAGAGCCCTGATCACTAGAGGACGACACCTGTTACACACACACACACACACACACACACTGTCAGTCACATCACCAGCTATCCCACAACACCAGCCATGAATCAACCACTGCACACAGCAACTTATTATCCTTTACAAGTTTGGTTTGATTGATTTTATATGGCCGTTCTAACGTCTTTTTAAAAAATTGAAAACAAAAAATTAAAAAAAAGTATTTAATTGAAATTTTAAAATGGAACAATTTCATTTAAATAAGAAAATTACGTTAGATTTTTTTCTGACTTTATTGACATTTTGTCAAATATTATCAATTAATGAATGAGAAAAACAAATTTAGTTCATTCTTAAATTTAATTTCAATAAAAAAGTAACCTTTCTTTTTTCAAAGTATTCTGCATTTAAGACTGTATTTAGCCTTAATTTTCTGACTTTACTCACAAATAATATCAATTAATGAATGAATGACTAAATGGAATTTAATTCATTATTTTTTAAGTTCAATTTAAACAAATTTATTTTATTTTTTTAAATGCATTTCTAAATTTACTGTCATCTTGACAGATATTCTCAATGAATGAAGAATGACAAAATATAGCTCAGTGGGTTGATTTTTATTTTTTTTGTGTGGGGTTCTGAATGGGTTGATTTTCAATAGAAAAATGAGTTCAATACCCAATGTCAAAAGAATGTCTGTTTAATTAATGTAAAGCACTTTCCAATGACCTTGGACTGTTAAAAAATGCCAGTTACAGAATTACAGTCCTGTTTGTCATCGGAAAAGCCCACCGCACACCTGCCCCTGATTCCCCGAGCTTCACTCACCCCTTGAGGAGCCGCAGCTCTGTAATGCATGTTTCCCTGCTCATGTTCCTGCTGGTTGAGAGAGCTGACCAGCGCCTGGAGTCTCTCGATGTACTGGATGGCGCTGCGCAGGATCTCCACCTTAGGCAGCCTCTGGTTGGGATTCATGAGCGTGCTCCTCTTAAGAGCCTCAAAGGCCTCGTTGACTTTCTTCAGCCTCCTCTTCTCCCTCAAAGTGGCGGCTTTCCGTCGATCCATGGTCACCGACTTGCGCTTGCACACCTTGCAGGCCCAGGGCAGACACTGACCCGGACAGTGCTGCTGCTCCTGGTGAGGAGACATGGACAGACCGAGGCTAGAAGATGGAGACGGTTTGTCCTCCAAGCCCACTCCGTTTGACAGCAGCCTTCCGTCGCCACACAAGCCCATCATGGAGCTTCGGTCCTGATATCCTGCTTGGTCGAAGCCTCCGGTCAGCCTTGACTGGAAGAAGTTATCGCCGCCTTCGTAAAAACGCTGGTCTGCGAAGAAATAGGGGTTGGTCTCGAAAAGCTCCATGTCTTGCTGGAAGTAGAGTCCACCGGCTCTGCTCTGTCTTCTCTGAAAGCGTTATAGGTCCTTTGCGGTTCTTGCGAGCGTGTGGGTGTTTCCCCCCGGAGCTGAGCTCGTGCTGAAGAAGATCTGTGGACGACAACTGCTCCACACCAACTGCAGTGGTGGCATTTAAACTCTCTGCCTGGTGTTAGATCAGTAGGTTAAATATAGCCAGGGCTCTGAGAAACCTGACCCTGCGTTTAGCTGTTGCCACACATCTAAACTTTACATCTCTTTTCATTCCCCAATCTTCTGGGGATTTGGGACCGGTTTGCTTCGAGAATGGCGTCAGGCCCCTGTTGAAAGTCCAGGAACATGATCTGAGAGCCATGGAAATCAAACAGACTACAGCAGATATGAAAGATCCACTACGGCTCCTTAATTAACTGATCTAAATCCTTGTCAGACAGTATCACCTTCTCTTCCAAAGCAGAAAAATGTGGCGCACTTGTTATCAGCAGTTCATTGTTTCTATAGCTTGGCTGGAGCAATTCATTATTGCTGCTTGGAAAAATCTCAAGATACATTTGAAACTTTAGTTGAGAGTTTTATACTTTATCACTATGTTTATGTTTTTATATATATATATATATATATATATATATATATATATATATATATATATATATATTTGTATATGTATTGTATGTTTAATAATGTAATAAAAACAAAAATAATAATTATAAATGTATTAACTCAATCTTCTTATAATGTTTTGGGAACAGCGTTACTTTTAAAATTAGTTCATTACAATATTGCGTTAATCCCTAAAAAAGTTACTTTTTACGGAAAATAATGTTGTTACTTTTGCGTTACTTTCTAAATCTGGGCAGTGCTTCAACACTTCAACTATTCCGCAATAAAAAAAAAATAAGCACAAATGTTAGTTATCTAAAGTAATTTTTGCTTATTAGTATGGTTCAATTGGATCAACAAAGGTCAGCGGCAAAGACATTGGTTAATAAAATGGGATTAAATGCGTAAAGGATATTTGTGTTATTTAACATTTTAATTGTTGCAGGTTTGCGTCATATTCTGAGTTTGCATTTCACTGTTTTTATAAATTTTTTTAGGAATACTGAATCCGTTTTTTGTGCGAGTGAGAAATTAATGCATGTCTAGAACTACAGTAAGCATCATGTTTACACAGCGTTCACAAGCCTCTGCACTTACGATTTCTCTCAACATGAGGACAGGAGAGCTGTCAGAGAAAACAAAGTAACTGGCGTTACTTTGAAAAAGTAACTGATATTTTCTTGTAAATTAAAAAGTAATGCGTTGCTTTACTAGTTACTTGAAAAATATAATAAATCACATTTTAATATAAAATATAATATAGAAATAATATATAAATTAATATATTAATATTTTAATATATTAATAACTATAATAATAATAAACATTTATAAATAATATATACATTAATATATTTAAAATGACCATTTTCGTAATCTTTGACCTATTAAAACATTTTTGCTGTTTTTTGCTGAATGTTTCTTTTAAAATCTTTATAGTAATAGTATATATAGTGTATAGTATAGTGCTGCATCTGTACGTTCCCCTATAATGTCCGTCATTGGTTCCGTAAGACAGACCTTTGTTGTCCCTGACCCCAAAAAGTGAGGTAGGCTCTCCGGACGCTGGAAATCCCTAATGGACTCGTCTGGGCTCATTGCTCACATGCTAATTCAGAAGAGCTTCCGCTATGTCCCATAATGAATCCACAGGCTTATTTATGGTTACTGACACCACCACAGCTATTCAAGGTTCATGTATTACATGGTGAAGGGGGTTTTTCACTGATATTTTCCCTAAGTGACAGTATGCTGAACACTTCTACAATGTTATTTGTGAAAGTCACCCTTAAAAACTGTGACCATTTCCTTACACATCTACAAATTTACAAGTGTAGAATTAGGGGACCTGTTTCAGAACTTAAAGGTACCTTCTTTCCAGTACAGGTCCGAAACGGGACGCCCTGCGGTGCTCTCGTCATGGTAACCCAAGCTTCCATCCTTGGCAGGATTAGGAGGCTGTGCAGTTGGCTGTCAGGTTAAAATGTGATGGATGATCACTGATGGTTGAGGAGCACAATGGGGCCTCTGTGGCTGTCCAGGCTGCAGGAGAGCAGTGTGTCCAAGTCACTCACCCCGGACCTTCCTTCAGCCTACGGTCAGCAGAAACAGAGGATGGCAGGGTGACAGGTCCATGCAACTACAAACACAAGCACACACACACACACACCACCCAGGAACTCTTCCTGAAGAGGAAAGCACTTTCTCAGCATTTTGGTAAAGAGGTCAGGTTGCTAATGATATAACACAGTTGTTTTGTTCAAAAGGCGTATCACAAGTAAGAATGTCTGTGATAAATATCTTCAAAAAAAAATCTTAGAAATGTACAGCATTCTTTGTATTCACATTGGTTTCATATAGTTTTGAATCAAAAATGTTTTGGTTTAATGACATCAAGTAAAAAGTATCCTAATGATCTTAATAATAATTCAGATAATAAAATCTTAATTATCTTAATAATATTAAAACGTTTTATTACACCTTTTTAAGGTAAAATGGTTTTAACAATAATAATAATTATCACAACTAATACTCCATAAATGTCATGACAATTTTGGTTAGGCACACAACATAACATTTTATCTTCTGAACCATCCTTTACTATTTTCAGTTTTGTTTTGTTTTTTGTCCTTTTTTATTAGGCAGTTATGCAGTTTTGTTAAAATATAGTATTTAAGAAATATCAGTAAAAGATTCCAGACTATTTGATGACGTGGTTTCCCATTCAGTTTTTATTTGGAGAAAATACAAATTAAGGAAAAAAAAAAAAAAATCTTGGGAAAAAAAAAAAAAGTACAGCATTCTTTGTATTCACATAAGTTTCATATAATTTTAACATTTATACAGTTATCAAAAAAAGTTTTGGTTTAATGACCGAGTAAAAAGTATCCTAATGAACTCAATAATAATTTTAAAACATATTTTATTACACATTTTCAACAATAACATTATTATTTTAACAATAATAATCACAATTAATACTTAATGTCATAATTTTGGTTAGTCTCACAACACAACATTTTATCATCTGAACCAACTTTTACTTTTTTCAGTGTGTGTGTGTGTGTGTACTTTAATAGGCTATTAGTAGGCAGCTAAGTGGTTTTGTTAACATAATAGTAAAATTATTTAAGAAATATCACTAAAACACTATTTGATGATGTTTTCCCCTTCATTTTTTACTTGGAAAATAAAAATTAAGAAAAAAAAAACACAAATCATGTCTAGGAACCAGACCATAATAAAGGCTAAAGGCTGTGACGTGTGGCCAAGTATGGTGACCCATACTCAGAATTTGTGCTCTGCATTTAACCCATCCAAGTGCACATACACAGCAGTGAGAAGTGAACAACACACACACCCGGAGCAGAGGGCAGCCAATGCTGCGGCGCCCGGGGAGCAGTTGGGGGTTTGGTGCCTTGCTCAAGGGTCTCACCTCAGTCATGGTATTGAGGTTGTTGGAGAGCGCTGGATATTCACTCTCCCCACCAACAATTCCTGCCGGACTTGAGACTCGAACCTGCGACCTTCGGGTTACAAGTCTGAGTTTCTATCCATTAGGCCACAAATTGACCATTGCTCTTGTCAGGCAAGAAGACAAACAGCAGCAGAGCCATACACTGGCAAACACCAGCAATATCTTAGCATCATGACATCTAAAAAAAATGCTTTTTTGAAGCTCAAACAGGAGCGCTTGGTGCTGTTCCAGCAGCTCAACATGTATGAATTGATAAAAATGTGCACCTTCAAAGCAGTGTAGAGTCATTTTGTTTTTCGATAAAAGCGATGTCTGTCAAAATCAACTGACATGTATAACAAAATACATAAAAAAAAATGTCTGTGCAGTGTGCAGCTACCTTTTCAGTCATGAAAACTGCCCACTTTTGTGTGAACTGACTGAATCATTGGCATTTTATTCACCATTTCTAAGCTTTAAAACTCTTACATGAGGTAACAATCACCATGTAAACAATAGTTTTCATCGACTTCACCTACTTAAAGTCACAACGAGCTGTATCAAGTTCAAGTGTGCCTGACTGCCGGCAAGCATGCTTGAAACACAGGTTTATCATGGGGGATTGAGTAGATCCTCGACCAGACAGATGATATCAGTCTATTTGAGTGGGTCTTAGGTGTAAGGCGACATGGTGTATGCCCTGTCACTGAAAACAGTGCGCCACTTCTCTTCACTGACAAGCAGCAGCACATTGCAGGACAGCTGGCAGAAAGGGAGGAGGAGAGAGGGGGAATTGGCTTCTTGTGAAGAAATGCCCAGAACGTGGCTGCATTAGCCATAGAATGCTCACTCTTCACTCATATTTGGCTCTCAAACCCTAGAAAGATATTATGGCCTCCGTTATTGCTTTTAGGAGAGGGAGTAGTGACTGGAACAGATGCTTGGATCTTCTGGAGCGCAGCGCTGAGCTGGTCTAGCGACAGGTTCAGGGGTGTTTGTCAGAGACTCTCTCTTTTCAAGCACTTCTAAGCACGCCTCATCAAATACAGTGTTTGGACACTTGAGACGCACTTAATGTATGATTGTGATTATGTAAGATCACATTTGAAGCAAATGGCATTTATTTTACAGAAGGACAAAAAAGTGAAGTCTACCATCACATGTTTACAAGTGCTACTTGGTTTTAATATTTTATCATCTATGCAATAACATTTATAATTTTTTTTTTTAATGTTACGTATGTGTCCAAATATTTTGGGGGCCGCTGGAAGTGCCCAAAAAAGGCACTAGAAACTGAGCGGGGGTCTGTTTATCTGTCTGCCCCTCTGTCAAAACATTTTTAAGCCTGTCTTCTCATCAGTTGGTCTTTTACACAGCAAAAAAAAAAATAAAATAAATAATAATAAAGAAATAAATACTAAATAAATAAATAAATATATAATAAAATCGTTTCTCAGGTTTTTCCTGTTTCACACTAAAAGATATATATATATATATATATATATATATATAAACATCAAGATAACAAAATAAATTTAATAAAGAAGCAAAATTGCATAATTATTTATTTAATCATAAATCTAAAGTGAAGTTTAGTCAAAAAACAAGAATAACAAACAGCTCGGTTTTTCATATTTTCTGAGGATGGACAACCAGTTATTATATAGTTTTGGTTGATTTCATTAAAATATTTCAATTATTATACCTCTATTCATGCAGCTTTCAGTATGGCCACTAGTACCATTATTATGATTAACTAAAACTACAACTAATAAAATCTTTTTCATTAATTGAAAAAGCTGAAATAAAAAACAAAAATTACATAAAAAAAAAATTAGAATGCCTTGGCAACAATCTAAAAAAAATGAAAGTACTAAAATGACTAAAACTGAAATATGTTATTAGAAATAAAAAATGACAAAAGCGCAAAATTACTAAAATTTAAACTAAATTAATATTTTATATTATAGTCATATTTAAATGAATTTAATGTACAAATAAAAACGAATTCAAAATATGAATAAATGCTAAAAATAATGCTAAAATAACACTGACCAGTGCCAGTGTTTGTACTGTCTTTAGGGCTCTCAGTCAGAAAGAAACAGTAGTGGACAAGGCCTTACAATACGATAGTCACTGGTCTCTTTTATCAGGTTATAATCCTCTACAACAAACAGAATGGAAAGCATGTGCGTGTGCAGCTGTCGGTGTCTTAGTGCAAGTGGTGTCATGTTAAGTCACAGGAATGATCCTGGCTCTCT
>JAFVLL020036585.1:0-18592 GCA_021397915.2 Tor tambroides | reverse complement strand
AGATTTCTGAAGTGTTACCTTTCACTGTGAAGATCTAAACATATTTAGACATACAGGACATCGCAATGGAAGACGATTTTGATATATCAACAGACGACGTTGAATTTTTCTTGCGCAGGAAATTAATAATTTTATTCAGCAAGGTTGCATTAAATTGATCTAAAGTGACAGTAAAGAGTTATAATGTTACAAAAGGATTCTATTTCAAATAAATGCTGTTCTTTTGAACATTCTATTCATCAAAAAAAAAAAAAACCCTGAAACAAATGTATCGTTTCCACAAAAATATGACTATTTTTACATAACATTGATAATAGTCAGAAATGTTTCTTGAGCAGCAAATCAGCAAATTAGAATGATTTCTGAAAGATCGCGTGACACTGAAGCCTGGAGTAATGATGCTGAAAATTCAGATTTGCATCACAGGAATAAATTACATTTTAAAATATATTACAATAGAGAACGCCTATTTTAAATTGTCATAGCATTTCACTGTTTTTACTGTATTTTAGATCAAATAGATACAGCCTTGGTGAGCAAAAATATTTTAAAAAAATCGTACTGACCCCAAACTTTTGAACAATAGCATAGGTGTGACATGCATCCTCAAAAAACATCAAACATCAAAAAAAACCAAAAGTGTGTGTACCTCAGCCCATGTGAAGCGCACTGAGGACGGAGCGACCACCAGCAGAGGCCACTCACTCCTGTAGTAGGCAGCGATGCAGATGGCCTGAACCGTCTTTCCCAGACCCATATCATCAGCCAGGAGCAAACGGCCCTCTCTGGACACTGCAAAACTGACACAGCAAACATCATATTATATTTGCATTCATGCATTTTATGCACTTGGCAGATGCTTTTATCCAAAGCGACTTACATTGCATTCAAGATTTATGTGGTTATCAGTTCATGCATTTCCTGGGAATTTCAACCCATGACTTTGGAATTGCTACCAACCACCAACTTTCTATCTAACCCAAACCATTAAAATGCTGGTAATGGAGACCTACTTGACCCCGTCTCTCTGAAAGGGCATGAGGCTGCGTGTGAGCTGCGGATCCACGTGTGAGAGGTCGGCCTCAGGAGGGACTGAAGCTCTGGATTCACTCTTCTCAAACTGAGGGGAGAAGGACTGCAGCACAGCGGGAGGTAAAGGCTCGATCTCCACTATAGGCAGTTCACTCAGTTCTGCCACTGGACACAAGACATCACGATCAGCTACATGTACCATATATTCCCGAAAATAAGTCACACATGACTATAAGCCCAACCCGGTAAAAACTGCATTGTTGCACTGAGGAAAAATACAGAGGTAAGTCGCATCGTATGCAAGTCACTTATTATTATGTTCAGAAATGCAGTAAAATACCTGTATATAAAATGTAATATTGACAAACTGTAATATGGAAACTCATTTCCACCATAAAAAATAAAATAAAAAGGTAGCCTAATTTTTTTTTCTCTCACTTCCCCCCCCCCCTGCAATTCTGAGCAAAAAAAAATGAGAGATATAAACTCAGAATTCAGACTTTTTTCATCTTAAAATTCTGTTTTATATATAAGTATTTGTGACTATTTAGAGCATCTCACAATTCTGGGTTTTTTCTTGCTATTGTGAGTTTATATCTCAGAATTCTGTCCTTTTTTTCAGAACTGCAAAAGTGTGAGACAAGTTGCAATTAGCCTTTTTATTTATGATTTTTTTTTTCATCCCATGGAAACGAGCTTCCAAACTATAAACACAGTTTAAAAACAAGTGGTTTTTTAAATACTTTAAATTGAACTGTATTCAGAACAGAACTGGAATGAAAATATAAGTATAAAACAAACAAATGTGTCAAATCACAATTCAAGATTCAAGATTTGTATTTGTCACATACACGATTACATAGAGAATATATAACCAGCAGTGAAATGTGAGTCAGGCCCGCTCCATGGACAGTGCAAATATTATAGAATACAAACACAGAGGAAATATACACAAATATAGGTATAGAGAAAATGAAATAAGGATAAAATATAAAGAACAAAATATAAAATATAAAATAAAATGTGCATGACAGTATACTGTAGACTTAAATATTAAGATAAGCAGGAATGTACAAGAGAGGAATGTGCAAAAGAGGTTGTACATGGTTGTCATGTAGCAGCAATACAAACAAAGAAAAAAACACCAGAAAGTGCTGTGTGCAAATGACACTGTCAGTGTGAGGTAGAGAATAATGAATATCTTACTGATTGTTAAGTGATTATTAAGTGGAGTCATGTTGATGTTAAGAGGCTGAGTTTGAGTTTAGGAGCGTGATGGCCTGGGGGAAGAAACTCCTCCTGAGTCTCTCAGTTTTTGCCATCAGGCAACGGAAGCACTTACCAGATGGCAGCAGAGTGAAAAGACAGTTACTAGGGTGGTTCGAGTCCTTGATGATTTTGACAGATCTGCTTTTGCAGCGTTTGAGGTAGATGGGAGAGCAGACCCTGAGATGAGCTCAGCTTAGCGCACAACTCTCTGCAGGGTGTTCCCATACCACACTGAAATACACCGAGTTAATACACTTTCTGTGGTCCCTGAATAGAACGTTTTCAGGATTGTTGGCGAGACCCTGAATTTCCTCAGCTGTCGCAGATTGTACAGTCTTTGCCTGGCTTTATTAACCTGTGTTTAAATGTGTGTAGTCCAAGTCAGGTTCTCTGAGATGTTTACACCGAGGTACTTGAAGCTGCTCACCCTCTCCACAGGGGTCCCACTGATCATAAGATCTATTGGGGCAAACTGAAGAGGGTCCAAAGTATCAGGGATGGAGGCGCAAATGTAGTTCTTTACCAGTCTCTCAAAGACCTTCATGACTATTGATGTGAGGGCAACTGGATGATAGTCATTCAGGCAATTCATAAGGCAACACAAGTTATATTCATTTGAAGGTAGAGTTACCTTGAAATATCTGTGCCATGAATTACATTTTTACCCCCAGATTAATGCAAGAATTGGCCAAGCATTCTCATCTGCATTTGCATAAAAATGTGTCTCTGGCCTGAGCGTGAAATGTAAACAACAAAATCTGTACAAAATTTTTTTTTTCACTATCTAATACGCACAGATTACATTTATGCTCTTCGAAAAAGAATTCATTTAAATGAACAAAATCAAAATGACTCACTGAGCTTCCCATAGTCCTCAAGAAGGAAATTCCACTTTCTGGTCTTCTTGTCTAGTAATAAACAAAGAATAAAATGTGTGCATGATACATTGTGAAAGCTTTCTGGAACTTTCCACACACTTTGGTGACCCATTATTTTTTATAAGCATTAGAGGAAAAAAAAAAAATCCTTTTTTGTCTTTTGAGTGTAAAAATACATTTTATTTTTAGATAAATTAAAAATAAATGTACATATTTTTAAAAATTGATTAACTCATTTTAATTACCAATAACATAATATTAAGGGTTGTCACACATGAAAACTCCGTACTGTGATTAATGACTAACAAACATCTTTAATTTATAGCTTAGGCTTAAACTGGCTTAAAAAAGTTTAACATTCCTATCATTTTTAGAATTTCATTTGACATTTATTTTATTTTGTATGTTTGATGCATTTTGATGTTTATTGCTAGACTTCCACCAGACTTTATTTAAAATTAAAATAAAATAAAACAGCTCAAATAACATTTAGTTTGTCCTTCTAAGTCAAACTTTAACTGACTATTTATTGAGGTTAGACTTTATTTTGATAGTCCACTTTAGACATACTAACTATACTGTGAGAAACTTTGCAACTACATGTCAACTAACTCACATTAGAGTATTAATAGGGTTCGGGTTGGTAGAATAATTTGACATGTACCTGACATGACTTCCTGTTATAGGCCCAATTTTGTACCCCATTCATGCAAAGTGTCTTCTCTTAAGTTTGTGGTAAATCTATTACACTCACCATAATTTCTGGACGGCATATTCTTGAAGATTCCAATAACATTGGCCTGGTATCCAATATCAACCTCCAGCCGACAGCAATACACTAAAACACTCTTCCCCTTAACTGTGGCACCAGGTTTCTGCCAACCCTGACAGAGCCCCATCAGAGCTGCCAGGGCTGCTGCATCTTTGGGTCGACTGGTGGACCCTGAAATATTCAGCCCTTCCATCCCATGCAGAGGTTTGAGAGAGACGGAGGCGAGACTCACTGCCTGCTCCACTGAAACACAAGCAAACTCCATTACACCCTGTGCTATATGAAAACAGCTGTATTTTTGCATACAATCACTGCTTGAGTATGTTAAGTAATGTTCATGATGACATACTCAGCATCTGGTAGTCCTCAAGGCTGAAGTTCCACATCCTTGTAGCGGGATCTGTGACAGCAGATACATGACAAATGCATAAATATTATAGACCATCAGCTGTTCTCCTTTAAAGCAATAGTTCACCCAAAAATGAAAATTTGCTAAAAATGTCCTCACCCTCAGGCCATCCAAGATGTAGAGGAGTTTGTTTCTTTATGGAAACAGATTTGGAGAAATGTAGCATTACATCACTTGTTGGATCTTTTGCAGTGAATGGGTGCTGTCAGAATTAGTTTCTTACAAACACACAGCTTTTCACGTCACAAGATGTTAACTGATGGACTGGAGTGGTGTGGATTATTGTGATGTTTTTATCAGCTGTTTGGACTCTCATTCTGACGGCACCCATTCACTGCAGAGGATCCACTGGTGAGCAAGTGATGGAATGCTACATTTCTCCAAATCTGATGAAGAAATAAACTCATCTATATCTTGGATGGATTGAGGGTGTGTACATTTTCATATAATTTTCATTTTTAGTATTCTTTAAGCACACTAAACTCTCTGTAAATAATGACAGCAGATACGGTGTCTGTGCTCACCATATTTCTTAGAGGGAATGCTTTTGAATACAGTGATGAGGTCTGCATGGTAGCCAACCTCCACTCGGAAACGATTTTCTGAGTGTGACACGCATTTCCCTTTCACGGACACCGCCGGCTTCTTTGCAGGGACACTTCCTCCTGCCTCAGGGGGTTTAGATGGTCACTTTTCTCCTGTGGTCGGTTTGCCCGTCTGTCCATAAAAGCTCTGAGTTGCAGAAGCAGCATTGGACGTCAGAGGTGCTGTCTTTGTACAGGGTCCTTTGGTGTCGATCAGCTGAGTCTGCAAAGATAAAGAAGACCCATTAAATTACTTTTTGTATTTTATACATACACACTATATTACACACACTAGTACATTTATAATGCTTTTATGTATACTTCAGTTTAATAATAGAAATTATGTGCAAAAAAAATAAAAAAAATAAACTGAATTCAACTGAACACAAAATATTTACTTAAAAGTACAGAATATTTCAAAACAGATAAGGTACATTTTCTAATAACACGGCTGTATGTCATTAATATTAATAATGCATTTTTGGTTGTAGTCAACTGTTTAGTGATTGACAGATATATCAGACATCAGACTATTTCAAAGTTATCATTCAGGGCACAAATAAAAAATAATTTTTTAAATAATAGGTCCAAGTAAGATGATATTTACATATTCTTTTTTAGAAATATAATAAAGCTTCTCACTTGCAAAAAAAGTGTAAACTACCAATCAGATGACACAATGCATGTAGATTATTGTAGCATGTAGTATGTACTGTATGTAGTACAGCAATGTTTGATCATGTTAATAATTTAGAGGTCTTAGAAATTATATCAATAATGCATTTGTGGTTGTAGTCAATTAATTGGTGATTAACAGATTAATCAACCATAAAATATAGTATTTTACTAATATTCACACTTTACCTGGAAATCGATTTAAACTTTACTAGCAAATGACACCCTTGAATAAGTCTCTAAAAACCCTAAAAAGGAATATTATACAATACTATTATGTTTAATCCAATTTAATCATAGCAATTATGTGTACACATTTAAAATTTAAAATTGACACTTTTTCATATAAAATATCTACATATACCTAAAAAAAAAATACATATAAGGTAACTTTTATAAGTCAGTAATATTAAGTATGCATTTTTGGTTCTAGTAGTCAGTTGGTTCCTGACTGACAGATAAACCAGCCAGGCTCTTATATAGTCTCACATTTGATTATTCTGAAGTTACAGAGCAGATCATAAATAAACCAGTAATTGCATAAGCACTTAAACATAAAAATGAATTATTTCAGAGTAGTTAGTGCCCACCTGTTTTCCACTTTGATCAGGGGTCCCTGGATGTGCCCAATCAGACGCAAACAGCTGGCTTTTATTTGCTGGGCCTCCTGTGGTACCTGAAGATGGGGGGTGTGTTTTGTTTGGGACAGATCCAGGTGTTAGTTGGGTCTGTTTCTCGGCTCTTCTGGCCAGAGCTCGCTGTCTGTTATCTTCTATCCTCCGCTGCTGTTCTGGAGTCATACTCACAGACATTACTGCTGTTAGAGATTACAACTGAACCCTTCCTAAGATGAAGAGTAGCAAAACACACACATGTCGTACTTTAAACGTTCACATATATACATATATGAACGCGTTACATAGCACAGAAGCTATAAATCCGCCTGAGATCTTCATTGTTTACAGTACTTTTAGCAGCCGGTCGCTTTAAAATGCTGTCAAAGTCCACGACATCGAGGGTTTAACAGTCGAAACAAGTTATTTAATTCAAATATGAGTCGTCTAATGTTTAGTTATTGCTACTGGAATAACCTAACAAACGTGTGAAATTCTGGCAATTTTTTATGGATAAACTAGAAGCAATCAAAACCAATAAAAGAGCAACAACATCCAAGCGATATGACAAGTCTCGGTTAGTCTAACGCAGTACACATAGCAAGGATTTTTTTTTTTTTTTTTTAAAGAAAAAAAGTAGATAGAATAGAAAAAAGAAAGCTAGTGTTAGTTTTTAAAGAAAAAGTAGCAGTTAGAAAATAAGTATGCAATTGATAGAGGATCAAGGGTGTGTGTGTGTGTTTTTTTTTTTTTTAAATAAAAAGGAGACTGATAGATCAAATAGAATTAGAATAGAGAGTGATAGAGTTCGAGGGTCAAATAAAGATGGAAGAAATGTGTTTTTATCTGTTTCTTGAAGATGGCTAAGGATTCAGCTGCTGGGATTGAGTTGGGCAGGTCATTCCACCAGGAGGGAACAGTTAATGAAAAAGTCCGTGAAAGTGATTTTGTGCCTTTTTGGGATGGCACAATAATGCGTCGTTCACTTGCAGAACGCAAGCTTCTAGAGGCACATAGGTCTGAAGTACTGAATTTAGGTAAAGGGGTGCAGAGCCAGAGGTGGGTTTTGTAGGCAAACATTAATGCCTTGAATTTTATGCGAGCAGCTATAGGTAGCCAGTGCAAATTGATGAGCAGAGGTGTGACGTGCGTTCTTTTCGGCTCATTAAAGATTAATCTTGCAGCGGCATTTTGGATTAATTGTAGAGGTTTGATGGATCTGGCTGGAAGACCTGCCAAGAGAGCATTGCAATAGTCAAGTCTGGACAGAACAAGAGCTTGAACAAGGAGTTGTGTTGCATGCTCCGAAAGAAAGGGCCTGATCTTCCTAATACTGTATAAAGCAAATCTGCAGGACCGGGCAGTTTTAGCAATGTGGTCTGAGAAATTCAGCTCATCATCAATCACAACTCCAAGGTTTCTGGCTGTTTTTGAAGGAGTTATGGTTGATGAATCTAACTGGAAGGTGAAATTGTGATGAAGTGATTGGTTTGCTGAAACTACAAGCAGTTCTGTCTTAGCTAGCTTGAGTTGAAGGTGACGGTCCTTCATCCAGCAGGAAATGTCTGTTAGACATGCTGAGATGCGATCAGCTATTGTCGGATCATCAGGATGGAATGACAGGTAGAGTTGATTGTCATCAGCATAGCAGTGATACGAAAAGCCATGTTTCTGAATGACAGAACCTAGTGATGTCATGTAGACAGAGAAGTGGTCCAAGAACTGAGCCCTGAGGCACCCCAGTCGCTAGATGTTGCGACTTGGATACCTCACCTCTCCAAGATACCTTGAAGGACCTAGATGTGACAGATGGGCGGTACTAAGGGTCAACACGCTTATTTCAATATGGTAAACAGTCTTTGTAAATGCACTTTGCAATAAAAAAAATGAAGCGAAATGGAGCTCTTCTGTCAACGCTGCTTAGAAAAATATAGGTTAGACTTTTTAGAATAAGTTACACTGGAGTCTGGAGCTAGTTGTCATGCTTTCTCCACGAATATTTTAAGGATAACTGATATTTTTTTAGGTTTTATTTTTAGAGTTTTAAAAATAAGAGTATTTTTAAGGTTTATTTTTTGAAAGTGACAAAGGTACCTTAGAGTGTTCGCTGCAAACATACAATAAAAAATAGCCAGATAGATAGATAGATAGATAGATAGATACAAATAAAATATAAAAAAATAGAACGTTAGCACAATTATATTCACAAGTGACTTTTAAGAACTTTTCAGCAATCGATTTAATGAATTCTGTGATGCTTTGTGGCATGATTATTTTCCTCTCACTTTAAAACATTCCATTCTGTTTGATAAAAATATTTAACTTGAATATAATATTAAAAAGTACTTATTTTTGGTTTTCATTTATTTGTCAGGGACCATACACACACACACACACACAAATTAAAAATTAAAAAAGAAAAATCCTTTGCACTAAATTTAGCTACTTAGAGAGGTAGACGAAGATAGATAAAGATAAATAATATGTTATAGTTTTTTTTTACAACAATATTCACACTTGTATAGGGTAGAGTGGGGGAAAATGCCCCCCTTAAGGACTGGTTAATTTTTTTCTGTGAAACAAAAGTTAAATGTGTCCAGAATAGTTATCATAGTTTTTGTAACAATGACATCAGTTATTAACCACATATGAAAAATATCCAGAGTTTTCATGTTATTAGATTTTTAACAAAAATTAAATTTACCAAGGGGCGTTTTGCCCCACAGGTGGGGTAAAATGCCCCCATGGGTGGGGTAAAATGACCCCCAGTCTGACAAACCAATTTGCTTTATACATTTACAGCAAAATCAGAGTACAGACAGTTTTAGCTTAAAATTAAAAATAATATAATCAATAATTTTGAATTGCAAAATTATAATAGCCTATTTGAAAAATATTTTTAGCCGCTGCTAACTGGCTAGCTAGCTAGCTACCTCATGCTGACTTGAGGTAATTTTTAAATATAAAGTCCAAATATTTTTATTCAATCAGCTACTTAGAATACATTTTTATGGAAAAACAAGGGATTTCATGTTCAGAACAGAGTAATTACAGTAATTGCCCATTGCCCCCTGGAGGTGTTTTACCCCACCTGGCCAGGTGGGGGGCGTTTTACCCCACAGACTGTTTGGAAAAAAAATGTCATTCTGAAAATACAATTATATTTTTCTTAAATAACACATACTCCCTATCTACAGGCCTTACTGTTCTCATATCATTTATAACTGTGGTGTTCTACAAAACAACAAGCTTACTGCTGAAAATTAGATCATTTACTGTGACATCTGTTTTCTTTCATGTACATCACCAGTGTAAGCTTCATGCTGAAAACTTCTACATCATTCTCATCAACGTACTCCATAGTTACAACAACATTTTTTTTTTTTTTTTACTAGGCCTATATCTAGTGGTTATTTTAGGAAAAACAGTAGGGGGGTGGGGGGGGGGGGGGGGTTTCCCCCCACTATACTGTACTTGGTAATTGGTTTTTAATATAAACATTATTGGCAAATGACACCCTTGAGTGAGTCTCTAAACACACAAAAACACTATTATACAATGCAATGCAATTTGATAATAGCATTAAATTTCAAATGAACACAAATTTAAAATTAAAATATTTACAAAATTTTAATATTTGAAAACAGAATGCATTTTTCATGTATGTCATTAATACTAATAATGCATTTTTGATTGTTAATTAGTGACTGACATAAATCAGCCATATAATAAATATATATATAATATATTACATACATATATATATATATATATATATATATATATATATATATGTATGTATGTATGTAATATATTATATATATATATATATATATGTATGTATATATATATATATATATATATATATATTTATTTATTTTACCGATACCAAAACACAATGCTGGACACAAATATATTGAAGGACCTCATGCAACTTTAGTACCTTTATTTCTATCCTGTTCATTTTCTTGTCACTGTGTAAATAATAGAAGTTACACAGTTCACAGCAGACTGATGGGCACCTTCAAGCCCAGGGTCATCATCATCATGTCTCTCTCTCACTCTTCCTCTCTCTCCCGCATCACTCCGCTTGTGTGACGTGTGCTAGAGCGCTGTCCCAGGAATCTCAGTGCTGAAACCGCCGCATCAGACACCGTCCAGCGGAACCTGAACTCGCGGCGCGATCGGATTACACATCCCCGGTGAACTGTCCGGAGGAATCGCGCGAACACGACGCGAAAACTGCAGCAGAATAACATTTGCTCACGAAGCGACCGAAGATATGCGTCGCCCGCACGAAGAAACATCACCTGCAGAAGCGCGCGAGGTATCGCTTTAACCTTTAGGTGCAGATACCTGAACGATTTGACACCGCCGAGGGATGCTTTAACACATGTGGCATGCGACTTACTTTGCAGGAGGACATATAGATCCCAATCCCAATGGAATGAATCGATCTTATGGCTTCTGACACCTGTTTACTGCCTTTGCATGATTTTTTTTACCCAATTCAGGATGCAATGTAGATATTCCACAAAAGCATCTTCGTTTCTCCATTTAACTTGCAATCGATTTTAAGCTAAATTCCAAAAGTGCAATGAACTTAATGCATATGCACCACTTAAGTTCTCGATTGCAATTGTCGCGGAATACCATGGCTTTCACGCATTCGCTCTTCACAGTCTAAACTACCAGCTGGACTAATTGATCCAGGACAGTCTCGATTCTCCCCGTTCTTGGATGCTGCGCGGTCAAGGCATGCTGAAGAGCCGCTGTTGCGTTCTCTTCAGTGACTTCAAGGTGTTTCTGCTCGGGCCACAGGCTCCTACAAACCCCATGAGCGGACAAACGGCCAGAATCAGCCCGTATGCTTCGGATAACAACAATAGCTTACGAGCCCACCGGCTTCGGCACTGGAGTACCCCGTCCACAGAGGACGCTGTCGGGCCAGAGGCGGCTGCGAGTGCCGCGGTGGATGAGTTCCCCAAGGACCGGTGGGATGACAGATTCTCCTTCATCAGCTATGCAGAAGGAACCCCGGTGTGCAGGATATGCTTCCAGGGACCGGAACAGGTAGAAACTAACCCTACAGTTCGATAAAGTAAAAAATAAACGAGATTATTATACTTAAAAGTTTTGATTTAGTTCCATTAAACTTACAGTAGCGGCCAAAATGATTAGAACACTAGTATTTTCAGTAGCCAAAAATGGTTTTAAGTGGTTATTTCTTTCTTTTGCTGTGTAGGAAATGTCAGTTTAGATTTCCAAACATTCATTTTGCATTAATTGTAATAATCCAGTGAGATTTTGGTGTCCACAAGGAGTCAGTGCTCCACACAGAGATCTGATCTCATCATCATCCAGTCATGAAGAAACGGAACAAACTGAGACAGACTAAACCCAGAAGAACTGTGGAAACGTCTCCAAGAAGCTTCAAGAGACCATACCTGCAAAGCTACAGTACTGTTAAAAGTTTTAGGCACTTGTGTAAAAATGCTGTAAAATGAGGGTGCTGTCAAAATAATGGCATAAACAGATCTTCTTTATCAATGAACTTCTATTGACTAAATGAAATCAACATTTGGTGTGAGCACCCTTTTGCCCATAGCTTTCAGGGAGCTTTGCAGGTAGGTCTCTTGAAGCATCTTGGAGACGTTGTTCTCCACGGTTCTTCTGGATTGAGTCTGT
The DNA here is from genome assembly GCA_021397915.2 of Tor tambroides. NCBI lineage: Eukaryota > Metazoa > Chordata > Actinopteri > Cypriniformes > Cyprinidae > Tor > Tor tambroides. Next base: position 6,671 of record JAFVLL020036585.1, on the reverse strand, counting down.
CTCAGTTTGTTCTGTTTCTTGTCATTCCAGACGGACTGGATGATGAGATCAGATCTCTGTGTGGAGCACTGGCTGTTGTCAGATAAAAATCTCACTGGATTATTAAAATTAATGGCAAAATCAATGTTTGGAAATGCAAACTGATATTTCCTACTGACATACTATAGCAAAAGATAGAAATAACTGACTTAAAACCATTTTTTTAGCTGCTGAAAATACTAGTGTTCTAATCTTTTTGGCCACCACTGTATTTCCATGTTAACTACACAATTATATTGAGTAAAGGAGCAACTATACATCCAACCATGTTCATTTCACTACTAATTACAATTTTACATTAAGACTGTTCAAACTGTAACCCTATCCACCTTTTTAATGTAAGCGTGGCCCGCCATTTGTAACTCAAGACCAGTTATTTTACCTGTACAAAAACAGTCCGTTATGCCGCTTGATATAGCAAACTGTTGTTTCGTATCATATTATTTTAATTTCGTACCGTACTCATAAACACACCTGTTTGTAGCGTAAATAATTTTACCGTTTACCGTGCTTTCTTATTCTTGCACATTCACAGAAAAATAGCTTACTTCCACTTTGCAAAATAAGGTGGATATAACCATGAAAATAAAATAAAATAAATAAGCAGCCATTTTCCTGTGGGATTTTGGTATAGCAAGTTTACAAAATTATGACCTTTGAAAACATTTTATACAGCAAAAATTGTATAGTTTTTATAAGGTGTAAATAAAGATTATTGGAGTTAATTTTACAAAAATGGGCAACTATTTCAGTCTTTCTACTTCAAAATATCATGTTTAATTTAATGTGATATTTGGCATTTCTTTGTAAATATTTGTGAAATTTAGTAGCAATTTCAGAGTGAATTTTTTCAAATAAATCCTACAGTAAATCCTTTCTGTGTGTGTGGTCAACATAACCTAAAGAGACTTTAATGTTTTGATCTACAACTTAAATTACACAGTCAAACAAAAAGAAAAGAATGGTCTTACTGTCTTTAATTTATGATGTAGACCAAAACATGAACATGAAAAAAATATTTGCATGTGAACAAGGGTCAGCTCAGTTACAGTGGACACTCAGTGATTGGAAAGCAATACAAAACAGCGTCACAGTTATCAGAACTGCAAACACACACACACAAAAATCTATGTTAATTAACAACAACAACAACAACAACATCTAATTAAAGTCCATATACACTGCCATTCCTTGCCTGGGCCTACTTAATTAAATATTCATGAGCTAGAGCCAATGACCACTCCCCTAAGCACAATGCACAGATGTGCAGACAGCACTTCAGATGAAACTTATCAGTTTTTATGCTGTGCTTTAGTTGTTTGACATAAGGTCATGTTTATTAAAAGCACATCATTATTTAGTAAAATGAAAACCATGTTTAAAATGAATCAGTGTAATTGACATAAAAATGATTTTCAAGATTTAAAACATTCAAGATAACGATGCTCTCAGTTGGCTGAATGATCAAACTTTAATACCAGTGAAAGTTTTAAACAGAATTCTCATACTTTTGACCAATGGATTTCAATAACATGTTTTACTGACTTATTATATTTATTTTTAATTAAATAATTTCTTTTTTCCAATTTAATGTCTATGACTTGCCTGGTTGTAATTTTATAAAGACTGCATTTCCAAAGAGAAATTTTTATCCGAGCATAACTAGAAAAGCCCTTATTCACTAGTCTGCAGAAATGTTTATGACTTTTAAAGATTTGACTAATTTTCATGAGTCCTGTTTAAATTAACCTCATGATTTTAAGGTCACGGCCCTGCAAATGGCAGTGGAGTATTTACTTTTCTTAATGCGCCTTGTTTTAGTAGGAAAACTGTAGCTCAGAGCAGGCCTCATAAATTATTCATGATGATATGCAAATTGTTTCCACTTCAAAAACCTCTGCACCGTCTTCACCCAAAGGGAAGGTGATTCACCAGAATTTACAACAGAACGACATTTATTTCACACTTGTTTCACTGATACATTTGAACTTGTGCCAAGTCAGAGTACATGAAAACCTGGAGTGAGCTGAGTGTTACAGCACACAAGCCGTGTTACCTGAGATGATCCTCACCTGTACTGAAAGAAGGAAACCTGAGGCGAGTCGACAGAGAGGGATCGACTTTCCTCCTTATAAGCAAAGAGCAAACACCTTTAAACGCTAGTTACAGAGGAGACTGGGGCTAGTTGTCACACAACTATAAAAAATGATGTTTTACAAGAAAATACTATTTCACGCTTTTTACTGGCCATTTCTTTGTGCTTACAGTAATTGTTCTGTAATTTACTAGCAATTTCTGAGTCAAAATGGTTTCAAACTGAATACTCCAAAAAAAATGAGTGTAGAAGATAGCTTTTATATTTCATAAATAATCAGTTATGTAATTCAGTTGATTCATTTTAATATCTGTTGACAAAATAATCATTCGGTGCATATCGTTGAAAAAAATGGTATAGAAACAATTTTCACTAAGAAATTTCTAGTAAATTTCACAAATAATTACAAAGAAAGGCAAGTACCACACTGAAATTTAGAAGCAAAACGTACTCCAATAAACTTTACTCGCAACTTTGAAAAATCATTTTTTACAGTGTACCTCTTACATTTTTGCTTTGTTTTTTAATGGTTGAAATGTGCTTTCCAACGTCGTGTTTCCACCGTAGTGGGGCATGTTGTCACAATGCCATTAGAAAGCCCATTTTAAGCGTTTTACAAAAGGTCAATGTGTGTTAAATGAACTGCATCTCTTTTTCCTTGACAATAACAGTAGAAATGCTCAGCAGCTGCGTTTACCACGTTTATGAATCAGAGAAAGCTCCTCCGAGGCGCTTAGTGTTTTTATTAACCGCTCCATAATGACACAATTTGAATTCCGATTTAAACAAACCCATTCCGCAATTATAAGATTGTTGCCCCAAAGCGAGCAGCGTGATGTCTTTGAGAAGCTCTGCTGTAAGTGTAAAGAGCCGAAATGTGAGCGCAGGCGAACCCGAGGGACTGATTTCAGACAGTGATCAGATCTACTCTCTTGTGCTTTTTGTGCGTAGAGATGAAGCAGAACTGATGTCTTACAGATACTACATGATGGAAAGACATGTCTAGATGAAGGGCAGCACTTTGATTTTCTGTCTTTTGTTGCTGTCTGATTGATTCATGCCTGTTTTCTGCTGATTCAGCAAGCTGTAGTTCAATGGCGCTATGAAAACATCCTGTTTAAATGTGTAACGCTGAGTAATAGCGTTCAGTAATGTGCTGCTGCATCTTTCAGATGTCTTTGACTGGTGTATTGTTTCAAAGTGTAATGATTGTTCTTGAAGTATCAGGTCACATTGCATTAACCAGACATCTTTGTCTTCACAAATGCATCTCGATTAGATCTGGAAAGCACAAGAAATGACTTCTGGAGCAAGTTCAGCTCTAAAGCTTTTACAGTTTGCTTCAAAAGACAAACATCATACTGTAGGTGTTCATATTGAACTAGTATAGAATTAGTGGCCTTGTCTGTGTAAACTTTTACCTCAAACATCAATGACTACGTTTACATGCGCACGAATAATGAGTAAGGACTTAATCGCATTTTGATGTTTACATGTCAAGAGCAAAGCTCTTACTCCCGTTTACATGCAATTTCCATTATTCTTATTACTCGCTAAGAATTGTGGTTAATTTTTTTACTGCCATTATTCACATACCCCACTGGACAGCACAAATGATGGACTCAGAAAGAGCAGGTGTGTTACTGGCCGCTGTTTTAATTTATTTACGTCTAATGCATAATGATTTTGTATGGCTGTATTCCACGCTTTTTCGGCGCCATAGAAATGTGATGGAATTTATTTGCCTATACGCTGCCATCACGTTCTTCTTGCTGTTTTTGGATGAGGGTAAGGAACAGAGACTGCTGGCAGCTAGTTGTGTTTTCCCCAGAATGCGATGCTTTCTTCCCCGCCATCGTTTCTTATGCTGCATTCACGTGCTATCGGAATTATCGTAAATATGAGCTGGACATGAACTGCCTTAGAGAGGCCTTATATTGCCAATTTCCGACGAGGAGACGCGTATTTACGATAATTCCGATAGCACGTGAATGCAGCATAATCTCCGTATTATTAAAGGTGCGTGTCACGTTATTCACGTACATCACAAGCGCATGCGCACTTTGGTCAGATCGCCAATACTGCGATTAATGTGTTTACATGCCTGTATATTTCGATTAAAATCGGCGTACGCCACCTATGTTAATACGATTATGCTTGCTGCGATTATTAGCTTAATCGCATTATTTAAATCGAAGTATTGCGTTTACATGAGGTAAAGATTAATCGCAATATTGTCAAAATCTCATTATAATTGCATTAAGAGGGTCCATGTAAACGCACTCACTGTCATGATCACAAAGCTGGCACACTGCAAAAATCATTTTCTTACTTCCTTTTTTGCTGTTTTTCAGTACAAATATTGAAACGCTCTTAAATCAAGATACATTTCCTTGAGAAGCAAAAGAGTTTAGTCTTGTTTTTTGAAAAATATACCAAATTTAAAGGAATAGTTCACCTAAAAATGAAAATTTGCTGAAAATGTGCTCACCCTTAGGCCATCCAAGATGGAGATGAGTTTGTTTCTTCATCAGATTTGGAGAAATGTAGCATTACATCACTTGTTCACCAATGGATCCTCTGCAGTGAATGGGTGCCGTCAGAATGAGAGTCTAAACAGCTGATAAAAACACCACAATAATCCACACCACTCCAGTACATTAGTTAACATACTGTGAAGTCAAAAGCTGTGCATTTGTCAGTAACAAAACCAACATTAAGATGTTTTTAACTTTTGAATCAGGAGAGAAATCTGCACAGATCAAGGAACGTTCACAAGTAAAAACATTTCAAAATAGCTCTAAACAAATATGATGGTGGATTTTGATGTGACGCGACACAGAGGATGGACTTTTTCACTGGAGGAAGCGTTATTGTGGATTATGGACTCATATTTTGGCCACATCTTAATATTGGATTTGTTTCACGCAGCTTTTGGCTTCTCAAGATGTTAACTGATGGACTGGAGTGGTGTGGATTATTGTGATGTTTTTATCAGCTGTTTGGACTCTCATTCTGATGACACCCATTCACTGCAGAGGATCCATTGATGAGCAAGTGATGCAATGCCTTTATGTAAGTTCATGCTTATTAACAAGATAAAAATCTGCCAATGGGGTGAGAAAAATACATTTAATTAACTTAATTTTGATACTTTCTTTTTTCATTTTTTGCAGTGTAAATCCAGCAATGTTTACAATATGCATGAGGATAGAGATTGTTTACATTCACCAAAGCAGTGAGATCTATAATACCTGGAGAGAGCGATCCATTAGCATTCTTGTTTTGTAGTTTGTTGTCTGGCATATGATCCCTCAGAAGTGTGCAGCCTGCTGCTGCTTTTTTTGATGTAGTTTCAGCATCTTCCAGCACCTCACCAGAAGTTCATGCATCTAGAAAAGTAGCCTCACTTTAGAAAAAACAATGCACTATATATGTTAAAATAAATACAGGTTTTTACTAAATAATTGACTGAACACAAACTTTACCTTTCTGCTTTTTTAAACCCTCTGGAAAACTGGCTCTGTGCATTACTGTAACGGTAATTTAGCTTTTTTTAAATATGGGAATTTGTGTGAAACCCAGACGATTGCTTTCATTTTTGGCATTATCCAAGTGAACTAAGTGAAGCTGCTCTGCTGTTTCACCTCAGCTCTGTAGACCTGCAGAGAAACAGATTCAGACAAGAGAGATGTACTCTAGTCACAGAATCAATCTGCTGTTGAGATCCCTGTAGTATTACGTGCCTCACACACACTTTTACCCCAGAGAGCCTCAGCTTGAGCATCTGTACTGTCATTTTAGCAGACAAAGAGATTTATGAGGAAGCCAGGGAAGAGTTTAGCTGTGTTTGAGAGGCAGACAAATATGCAAGAGTGTTTTTCCTTCATTTAAAACAACAAACAAGTGTTACAGTACATGAAAAAATTATAGAAACAGCTACATAGGTACAGTCACAATCCAAAATGACAGGAATAGTTCATCCAAAAATGAAAATTTGCTGAAAGTGTACTCACCCTCAGGTCATCCAAGATGTAGATGAGTTTGTTTCTTCATCAGATTTGGAGAAATGTAGCACTCCATCACTTGCTCACCAATGGATCCTCTGCAGTGAATGGGTGCCGTCAGAATGAGAGTCCAAACAGCTGATAAAAACATCAAAGTAATCCACACCACTCCAGTCCATCAGTTAACATCTTGAGAATCAAAAAGCTGTGCGTTTGTAAGAAACAAATCCATCATTAAAACATTTTTGACTTCTGACTAAATTATGAGTCCATTATCCATAGCACTTCCTCCAGTGAAAAAGTGGTCTCGTCTGAATCAGGAGAGAAATCTGCACAGATCAAGCACCGTTTATAAACCAAAAACAGTCCAGAACGGCTCTAAACAAATATGTGAGTGGATTTTGATGTGAGAGACAACAGGAGATGGACTTTTTCACTGGAGAAGCATTACTTTGGATTATGGTATTTTCAGTGTTCGAACTATACCGTGGACTTTGGGGGAGCCAACCTTTTTTTTTTTATTATTACGG
>JAFVLL020036584.1:0-10820 GCA_021397915.2 Tor tambroides | reverse complement strand
CGGAGCGGGGTAACGCCCATGGCGTGCACATGTAAGACACAAACAACAATTACACGAGACACGAAGAAGACAGTAGATTCATATACCGTGACAGTGACATGATAAATGAACGGCTAATGAACTTTTTTCTACATTATTAATTACTACTTTCACTGGAGCTTTAACTTAATCACCTTTGCTAATCAGCACATGTTGCTAATGTATGTGTTATTATTAGTTAGCATCTCTTGACCTGGGGGGACTCTTCCAGCTGAGCAAGCACTCTAAAGGAAATGGTCTGTTAAACATCACCACATAGTTCACAGAGCAAGAAACTGGTTATACAATTTAGTGGAAGTTATGATTGGCTTGTATATGAAACTCCTTCCCTGTGTTTGAGCTGAGCGTTCCTCTCACAGCAAATCAGGTATGAATCTGCTCAATCAGCGGAAATAACTCACATTACTGCTTATTTTGGGGCTTTTATATCTCCTTATCTCTGACTTTTCTGTCTGTCATGGGTGACAATGCAAGGTCAAGTACAAATGAATGCAGGTGTTTCAAGGTTATTTATTTACAACAGGTCTGTGTACTTGTTTTAAATATTTTATTTACAATTCACACTTCTTCATTTAGTGTGTGGAAGTGCTTCAGTGTTTTAATTAAATTTGCTGTAAACCATTGAGTTTATTTGAGCAGATTTCCATACTGCCTATAAAGCCAATGGGAAATTCCTAAGGAACACACAATAGTGTCGGGAGTTGAACCGTTGGCAACGCATCACATTTTATCATTGTCCGGGGTATCTGGATACGGGAACCCACAAGTACCCATAGTCATTTCGTTAATACACAACTGTCAGTATGCATTATCCAGTTAGTTTATTTGTGGCAATGAACAGTTATTGCAGTATAAGTATAGAGCCTATTGGAAAAAAAACATCCTTTAGAAAAACAGCTCATGTGTCGAGATGCAAAGAAAAGGTAAACAATGGGAGCAATAGAGCTAAAAAAAAACTCATTAAACTGTATTTGTAAGTGAGGAGCATGGGAAAGTCGAGTTGCATTGTGTATGTCATTCGATCAGTTTGAAAATGTCACTTATACCACAGTAACCAAAGATTTGTGGTGTGCATGCATTTTTCAACATGTTGTGTTACACTAGGGCATTTACATGCACACAGAAATGAAACAAACACAATGTAGTCAATTGTGTTCAATAGCATGATGATGAACTGCAAGTTAGCAAGGGTCAGGGGCACTGTAAGGAGGGAGGGGAGGGGAGGGGAGGGGAGGGGGGGTAGTTAGGATGATTCCAAGGGGGGGCCCCTGAACGCGTTTTCTACCGAGGGGAACGCAGGACAAGATTTCTACATCAACCCCAAAGGAACGCAATTACTACCGAGGGGGACCCCCCCTCCCCCAACCCAAACGCGGGGGCACGAGTCAATATGCTATTCAGGGGGGCTCAGAAACTCTAGCAGTACCCCTGGGCATACCCATCATCTGGAATTTAATGAATAGTAGAAAATCAGTTTATATGTCGTTTATAGAGTCACATAGTACACATTATATACATACTATGTATAAGGGGTGTTGACTCACAACGACTCAGAATTCAACCTGGGTCATGTCCCAATTCCTTGTGATTTAGTCACTTTATGCTTTAGTTATTTACCTTTTCACTGTTGTGGTTTCAATATCATTAAACAACGACAATGCTTTAACTCTTTTTTTACAGCTTAAGCAATGCTGTCCGGATGACCCAGACATCATTGTTATATCTCCCAAAGGAACTGCAACAGAAAGAGTGAGAGAATAAGTTATCACATTAGACAGACATATCAGTTTTCTCTGAAGACCTACTTTGTGTATTCATGTTCAGATTTAGAAGGGAATTTTGCGCAGCATGCATGTGTATTTCTGTCTCCCTCTCTCTCTGTCTTTGAGTGTGGTAAGATTAATAAAATTGCTTTAAATTGTGAGGAAAAGTAACAATAAGTGCAATGTCTGATACTTATTAGTCCAACACTTCAAAGAGTCAGATTCTAAAATATTTGTGCAGACACCCTAGCAAAGATGGGCAGTATTTCAATTAAATGCATATGAAATACGTACTTAATTACTAAATATGTATTTTGTAATTTGTATTTTGCTGGACAAAAAAAAAAAAAAAATCAAAAGTAATGTGTAATTAAATACTTTGAGAGACGGTATTTTGTATTTGAAATACTCAAAATACATAATCAAGTAGGCCTAGTTCTTTTTTTCTCAAATAATACAATATCTTTCTTCCAACACACACACACACACACACACACAAAAACAAACAAACAAACAAACAAGCAAACAAAAAACACTATTTATACATGCATTTATTTAACACACCTAGCTTCTTATTTACATTTCCTTGCATTTGTACATAACACACCTGTACACACAAATACTATATAATTTTTATTTTGTATATTGTGGTTTTTCAAAAAATATTATTATTTCCTATTTACTTATTCTATTTTTATTATCTGTGTCTTGTCACTGTCATTCTGTTGTGCTGTGGAATCCTCTGTCACCATAACAAATTCCTTGTATGGCAATTAAGCTTCACTTGTGTTAATGGTACCGTCAACTATACCCTATCATAATTTTTGGCTAGATGCAAGTGAATCATGTCCTCTTGGATCTGGGTTAGTTCACCCCAAAAAAAAAAAAATCTGTTGTTAATACTCACCCTTGGGTCATTCCAATCCTCTAAGACCTTCGTTTATCTTTGGAACATAAATTAAGATATTTGTGACGAAATCCGAGAGCTTTCTATCCCTCTACAGTCAGTCATGCAACTTACACATTCAAGGTCCAGAACGGTAGGAAAGACGTCATTAAGTAATCCATGTCATTATATCATTAAGTAATCCATTTTATTAAGTACGTAAGTGCTTTTTTTACCACTTTATTTCCAAAAATATTATTCAAGCACGTGTTGTGGTACTCTAGTGAACACTCACTCGTGTGCGTTGAGTTGACGCGAGTCTTCTATGGCATGAACACAACACAAATGTGTTTTAATGCTTTTGTGAACACAATGCAGATCAATATTATCATAAATAAATGTGTAAATTATGTTTTATTGTGCAAACAAAGCACTCACGTTGCTTAATAAACTGGAGGTTAAACCACTGAAGTCACATGGAGTACTTTAATGATGTCTTTCCTACCATTCTGGGCTTGGAATGTGTAAGTTGCATTGGTGCCTATGGAGGGAAAGCTCTCGGATTTCCCTGCATTGGTGCCTATGGAGGGAAAGCTCTCGGATTTCATCAGAAAGATGAAAGGTCTTACAGGTGTGAAATGACATAAGGGTGAGTAATTAATGACAGAATTTCCATTTTTGGAGTGAAATAAACCTTTAATTTGTCCATGGTTCCAACTGGAATAAAATGAAAGAAGCTGTTTTGGTGCTCAGTGCAAACTGGCTAAGTATGTATTAAAATATTTACTATCAGACATTGCTCACTGAATGTTATTACAGGACAGAAAATGTTGCTCTAGAATTTTACTTGCAAGCTGACAAGTGATGTTAGCTTACTTGGCAAAAGTTAGCTAATTGTTTTTAAAAAAAATTTCAAGTATTAAATTAAAATAAATATTATTGCTAAAGTCTGAACAGCATGTAACGAAAATTAAAAAATGAAAGCCTGACTAATTATTATGTGAATAGCTCAGGGCGGGTTTGTTGGGAAAATCCAAGGGAAACTGTCATTGCAGTGTAATTTTAATGAACCTCATCTGTCGACATGATGTCGACATGAATCTCACTGGCCGTTGCTCGCTGGCATTACTATGGAGTGTGTGCAAGAGCATGAGCAATGAGTTACTGACCACAGGTCACTTAACAGCCACCACCGGTGTCGCTAATAACAAGGGTTTCTGTATTCTAGAGCCCTTTAATAGCTAAATATCAACATTTTCAGGAGTTAATCTGTCACGTGTGGATTCCCGTTTAGTTTCCATTTTGTCCATATTTGGTTTTTCCTGTTCTTGTTTCCTGTCATTAGCTAATCATCGTTTAGTCTTTTCACCTGTGTTCCATTTATCATCTCGTTTACTCCTTTGTTCCTGTTTCTTTATAAGCATTCAGTTTTGTTCTAGCCTTCGCCGAGTCTTAAAGTTATGTTTATGTTGTATACTTTGTTTTTGAAGACTGTTATACCATTAAAGAACCTGATTGCACTGAATCCCTCTTTCTCCCGTACTCCTTGGGGACATCACGTTACAGAAGACTCGACCTGCACCGATGATGAGGAGGCTGATTCTGGTTCCCCGCAAGGATGGCCCGGGGATCATCAGCCTGCCGCCGCCGTTCGTGGCCCACACTAGCCCGCCAAAAGAGGATATGACAAGGCCACAAACGGACGCTCACGTACCTTTGGGTGTGCTAGTTGTGTACGAGGGGATGTCATGGGCTCCTGCACCCGCTCCACGTCAGCGCCCTCCTGTGCCCGCTCCTCGACAACGCCCTCCTGTGCCCGCTCCTCGACAGCGCCCTCCTGAGCCCACCTCTCCAGGGCCAGTCCCCCCAGTGCCTGCCTCTCCAGGGCCAGTTCCCCAAGTGTCCGCGCTATCCGAGCGCCCCCAAGTGTCCGTGCTGTCAGAGCACCCCCAAGGGCCTGCTCCTCGCAAGTGCCCTCCAGAGCCTGCTCCTCGCATGAGCTCCCCTATGCCTCCGCTGGCCCCGTCCAGCCCTCCTGCGTCTCCGCTGGTCCTGTCCAGCCCTCCTGCGTCTCCGCTGGTCCCGTCCAGCTCTCCTTTGTCTCCGCTGGTTCCGTCCAGCTCCGCGCTACCAGAGCGCCCCCAAGTGACTGCGCTTCCAGAGTGCCCCCAAGTGACTGCGCTTCCAGAGCGCCCCCAAGTGCCCGCTCCTCCAGAGCGCCCTCTAGTGCCCGCTCCTCCAGAGCGCCCTCAAGTGCCCGCTCCTCCAGAGCGCCCCCAAGAGTCCGCGCTTCCAGAGCGCCTCCAAGGGCCCGCTCCTCCAGGGAGGAGCTTTCCCAAAACTTTTTTTGGGGGGGGGCTTTATACTCCTGGCCTGGATAACCATAGTGGTCGTGGGGAAGACCACTGTGGTTCCTCGATCTGATCCCCCTGAAAAAATAGTCCCGCCTGGACTCCCTGAGCTCCCAGACTCACCATGGCCGTCCAAGCTCCCTGATGCGCCATGGCCTCCAGAGCCCCCTGATCCGCCATGGCCTCCCAAGTCCCCGGATCCGCCATGGCCTCCAGAGCCCCCTGATCCGCCATGGCCTCCTGAGTCCCCTGATCCTCCATGGCCTCCCGAGTCCCCTGATCCGCCATGGCCGCCTGACCTGCCCTGGAGGCCTTTCCAGTATCCTGCCCTGCACCGGCCTCCAGGGCGCACGCCCCCCCCTCCCCGGTAGAACTGTTACGGCGCGGGACGATCTGTCACGTGTGGATTCCCGTTTAGTTTCCGTTTTGTCCATATTTGGTTTTCCCTGTTCTTGTTTCCTGTCATTAGCTAATCATCATTTAGTCTTTTCACCTGTGTTCCAGTTATCATCTCGTTTACTCCTTTGTTCCTGTTTCTTTATAAGCATTCAGTTTTGTTCTAGCCTTCGTCGAGTCTTAAAGTTATGTTTATGTTGTATACTTTGTTACTGAAGACTGTTATACCATTAAAGAACCTGACTGCACTGAATCCCTCTTTCTCCCGTACTCCTTGGGGACATCACGTTACATAATCTTTACTGTTGACAGTGAAATAGCTTGAGCCATTCTCTTGAGTATGACAATACAGTTTCGCAGAACTGCTTAATTTTTGACATGCTTATAAAGAAACGATGAAGGAGCGATAAAGAAACATGCAAAAATAAAGTAGAGAAATGCTTGATGGTATTCAAGTAAACAGAAATTAGAAGAAATATGGATCAATATATTGTATATATTGTGTAGTGTTAGGGTTAAAGAGTATGTTGTTTAAAAATATGTTGTTTATAAGTTATTCAAGGAGGGGAAAGCATTTATTTTTCTCTTATATGTGTATCTAAATATTATGGCACAGTCTCTTGCACTTAATTGCCTGAAAAAGTCGATTGTGTTTTTGTATTTTCAAATTACAAATTACTTGTATTTTAATTAAATACATTTCTCACACCAGTATTTTTGTATTTACATTTGATGAGCTTGTATTTGTAATTTGTAACTAAATACTTTTTGATGTAATTGTGCCCATCTCTGCACCCTAGTAACTCAACATTCATGATACTGCAGCCAATGAAGGAATTTTCAGGCAAAGAAATAGCTGCAACTTTTTACTTGACCCATAGACTCTGCTTTGTCTTTGTCTTTCACTCACCTTCTTTCTCATTTACTTAGGTGAGCATGATGTTTCTAAAAATATTAACCACTAATTTGTTCAATTGAAAAATGAAATGTTGGAATGAATCCTGTTACTGCCAGTACAACATGCATAGATGGTATAAAGCAAGGTGAAACAGTCGAGCTATTCATAAATTAGCAGAGCCATATCCTTCAAAACAAAATGAAATATTAATGTTCATTTACATTTTTAATCATCATTCAAAAGATCCTTTGAGACCTTATACAAAGTCATTTCCATTTCCATATCACTTGATCATAGTCATGCTGTCTACCTCTTTGTTGCTGTCTTTTGTATCTGATGAAAGTTATCATCTACCACTAAGACAACAGTAATAAGACTTCCTTGTTGACAGTTAGATTAGCAAAGTGACAAACAGAAAAATTAATCTCTAGACTGGACTTTGCAGTCATGCACACAATCATACAAACACAAGCTTCAGCACTTCACCAAATCCACTATGATTAGATTAGCCTGGCATTTTCGCACATTATGCAGAACAGCCAGAACAGAATACAGCTCTGGGTTGGCACTGGTTCTGGTGACTGTGCAAGCTCAAGCCTCTGCAGTATCCTGGCAACAGTAATTGGTGCTTTCTGGTATGGAAATTGCTGAAAATCCTGAGGGAGGATGGCCCACCAAGCTAGAACCACGGCATCATCAAGGTTGATTCCTGGAATAAGGTCACCACAAAGAGAAATCACCTATGATCCAAATAAAATTTAGTTAGCATTTTATATATAATTATATACCTCAGAGCTCCTAACATCACTATTGCTAAAATACCAAGAAAAGGTTCCTCAAATCTGGCTCTGGAGGGGTTGGAGCTAAACTCTGCAGGACAGTAGCCCTCCAATGCCATATTTGAGAAACCTTGATCTGGACGATACAACATAAGAAGTCATCAAATGATTAGTGGCCACCTGTCGTTATCAGCAAAGAAAGGTTTTATGCAGTTATATAGTTATTATGTAGTAGTTAGACATATTTCAATTTTGAATGTTGACTACAAGTTTTTAAAACAAAATTTACAAGTTTTTATTTTATTTTATTTATTTATTTGTTCATTTTTAATTCAAAATTTTATGCAAGATTTAGCCCAAATCATTTCTACAAACCAAAAAGAATTCATGATTGGAAGACGTTCATTTTACAACACTAGAAAGCGTCTCAATATTCTTATTACACCTATCACAGATATACCAGATGTTATCTCTTGACACAGAGAAGGCGTTTGACAGAGTGGAGGTACTATTACCATCAAATGGAAAAATGTTACTTTTGTGATGATTTTTCTTGTTCAAATATCTATATGTTGCCAATGCAGTTGTGCCTTTAGTAATTTTCGCTTCGGGGTGACATTGACTTTAAAAGTGTAACTCACTAAGGTGTTCAGTTCCTGTCATCATGAACACTCTGAACCAATTTGCTAAAATCTCTGTTTTATATATATATATATATATATATATATATATATATATATACATATATGCTTAACTTTTAAAAAAGTGAGCTGCTCCCCGTGAATTCTCTGACTGACAACCGCATGTTCCTCTCCTCTGTTCAAAAATTAATGGTAACTATGGTAACCTGGATTCCTCTGGGAAACTACAGTCCTGTATGTATTTGGCTTTGTTTCTTTCTTTGATGTTACATTATCTGGATTGCATTCTGAAAGGTACTCAAGGTAAAATATATGTAGAAGTTTTAAAAATAACATAAAACATAAAATGGGGTGTCAAATTTAAACTTGTGTTGTGAATAAAATGGGGGTAGATAGTCTCAGCCTCAGACGTCACGCCCACGGAACATTGGCTAAACGTCTGATGCATATGGCACACTTATCTGGAAACACTTCAGGAGTTTCGAAGTCGTCGTCGGATTGGTTGAATTATACAGGATTTCCAGGAGACGTGTGTGTCGCGTTCATTAACGTTCCGCCTTGAAATAAAAATGCCATGGCGCCAAACCCAATCACGAAAGAAGCAAGCCGTCGTGTTTACAACTGACCATGAGCGCTTGTCAGGATCAACTAAATGCTGAATTTTCAAAAGTATGTGAAAATTTTTAAAGTCTGCGGCATAGAATCTTTAAAATATGTCCGAGAGTTTTACACACCAGTCTGTTATTGTGGCGACATTTCCACGCCCCTAAACATGTTGCGGAACAAAACGAAACGTGATTGGTTGCTTTACCTGTCAGTCATATGGCCTCTTGGTAGGGCCTTGGCCATCCAAAATGGCCAAAGTTCCCAGCCCTTCAGCCGTCAGTCTGAAGGTCTGGCTACGCGAGACAAGGGGGTAGACATATATTTAGAAGATTCTTTTCTTTATTGTAGAAATATGTGTATGTACTAGTAATTGTAAAAAAAAATTTGAGATATACCTGTACTTTAAAACTTAATAATTCAACGCATTTGTATCACAACAGGATTTTTGACCTTAACAAATCCAAACAATGTATGGACTGAAAACGTCTCATGGATTGCAGCAAAACTGTTTGATAAAGCAAAAAAGTCCACAAGTTATATCTAAAATTGTATTATTTGACTTATTTTGGTAGCTCTTAATTTGAAAAGCCAACTTGAAATTGAAAGGACAAACACAGTACTTTTTAAAAAAAATTTACCAGACACTGCACATTTTCTTAGAAATTATCTTTTTTTTATTGTAGGGTTAAATGGATAGTCCACCCAAAAATGAAAATTCTGTCATTAATTACTCACCTCCATGTCGTTTCAAACCTGTAAGACCTTCATTCGTCTCTGGAACACAAATTAAGATATTTTTGATGAAATCTGAAAGCTTTCTGACCCTCCATAGACAGCGCTGTAACTGAAATGTTCCCACGCCCAGAAACGTAAGGACATCATTAAAATAGTCCATGTGACATCAGTAGTTCAACCGAAATTTTACAAAGTTATGAGAATACTTTTTGTATATGCAAAGAAAACAAAAATAACAACTTTATTCAACAATTCTTCCCTTCCGCATCACCGTCTGCTACCATTAATGACAGTACCACGATGCATGCATGATGCCGCCGACGTAGAGCACACATGCGCTGCACCTTGTTTACGAGCAGACGTATACCTTGTGGAACTTTCATTAATTGTGGCGGACGGTGATGCAGAGGAGAAGAATTGTTGAATAAAGTAGTTACTTTTGTTTTCTTTGCACACAAAAAGTATTCTTGTAGCTTTGTAAAATTACGGTTGAACCACTGACATCACATGGACTATTTTAACAATGTCCTTTGCCATGGCCACTTTCAGTACTGAGAACCAATGCTGGTCTGTGACGCAGGATCTGTGGGATGTCAACATTACAGAGAACATCTGCTTGCACAAATAGCAGCTTCCGAACACAGACATGTTGCGAGCAGCGTGAAGGCATAGCTATGGCATTCAGGGAGTAGAGGTGCATCTCAGCTGCCTCAACTGACTGTGTTTCTGTGTTTCAAAATCAACAAATCTCCTGCTGAATTTTGCTTTCACTGTGTTCATTTTGTTGGCATGCACTTCAGTTGAGAACGGGAAGATGACTGTACAGTATCGCTGAATGACTGGCAAATGGGAAAATGAGAAAGGTTGCCTTGGCGTATCTGGCCCTCCCAAAGACAGTTTTATTTGAAACATCTTTACCAAGTCTTGCATTTCAGTGATAAGCTGCTTTCGACCCTGGGGTGTTACATTAAGAGCATTGAGGTGCTCACATAAATACCAGCCATTTTTTATTCTCAAGCTTAAGGATGACATTTTGTTTGCTTTCCATGAAATGAGCAATCTCAATGAGGGTATCATAAAATCCTCACAACACCCTGTTTTTGCCAGCTCACCTCTGTGTGATTTGGCACATCCTCATTCACCTCCTCCCAAAAAATACACTGACTTGCCAGTGATTCAAACCCTGTGAACGAACGAACTTTACTGTTTTGTTTAAAACTGTCATTACATGTCCCATGTCCAAAACTTTTCCACAGAGGGCCTTCTACTGAGTGATGCTGTGGTCGGCTGTCGGGTTTTCTCCTGTGCGCCCCGCCTTTTCTCAAACCAAACCGATCTAACCACTTACCTCTCCACACATAGCAGGTACACCATCTGTTGTCAGCCCAACAGGCTTATTTCATTGCAGTTCTGTGTTGTTGATGCACTTCTACCATTGTGAGCAGTCCTGTCCAGGGGCCTCATGTATAAAACTCTCCGTAGATTTCATCCTAAAAGTGTACGTACTCACAAAAGCTAGATTTTGCGTACGCACAAAAGTTTTCAGATTTATAAAAGCATGCGTACACCAGAACATGCGCAAAAATCCCTTTATAAATCCCAGTCAGGGGAAGATTGTGCATACTTGCATTTCCACCCCGTCTCCTCCCAGAAATCACCATATATGGAGCTTACAATGCCTAGTTTTACGATGCATAACCTCATCTGCATATCATTTCCATGCATA
>JAFVLL020036582.1:0-26891 GCA_021397915.2 Tor tambroides | reverse complement strand
ATTTTATTTTATTTTCTCACTTCAAATTTGCACATACTTGACCTGTACATACATAATTGTCTATATTATATATTGTGTTTTTGCTGTTTTGTACACGGCCTATTTGGATATTTGTATATTATTCTTTTATTATCTGTGTCCTGTCCTGTTGCTGTCTTTCTTTTGCACTGTGGAGCTTCTGTCACTACAACAAATTACTCGTATGTGTAAACGATAAAGCCAATAAAGCTAATTCTGATTCTGATATATATTTTTTCTCAACTTCAACATTATAATAGGTTTTTATTATTTTTTTATTTCCATTTTAGTAAATGAAAATGTAAAATGTTGAGAAATGAGAAATCCCAGCTAGCTGAGATGAAATAAGTTTATATATATATATATATTAACTGCCATGTAGGACTACTTAAGACATTCAGTAATCAGTACTCAGCCCAATATTTACCTGGAGAGCATGCATGACCACTGGAAGAAGGAAGGCGACTGTCTTTCCAGAGCCTGTATCTGCGGTGGCGATCACATCTCTGCCGATCAGCCCAACAGGCACCATCTGCATCTGGATGGGAGTGGGAGCCTCATAACCAGCCTTCTTCAGGTTGAGCCTGAGCGCTGCGGGAAAGTTACAGTGTTCAAACTCTATAATGGGTCTACAGACCTCACTGCCAGCAGTCACTATCGCCAGCTCGCTTTTAACCCTCTCAACCTGCTCCTCAGTCAGTTCAGATATGAAAACATCCTCCTTATAAGAGTAACTCTGCTCAGTGTCTGCTGCACTAGAGCTCTTTGAACCCTCCTGTAGATCTTTAGAAAACACCTTCTCTCCGAAATCCAAGCACATTTTAGCCAGATGACTGGCTTTACACTCCAGGCTACAGACATCGTTGTCTGTTTTATCGCAGATGTATTCTCCATATCGACCGCACATGACACACACAGGTTCTCCTGGCTCTGGCCATCTCTGGTTCTTCTTGAAGGACTTCACTGGTTCCTCTTCTTCCTCTGGCTCTTCATTCTCTATCTGACGGGGCTCCTCCTCTTTTTCTATGTTTACAGTCTCCTCTGCAGGATAGGTGTCAGATGGAGATGTAGAAAGAGTGTCTTCGGGTGTCGCTTTGCTTCTCTTGGGGTTCTGCTGCTGCTGCTGAGGGGACTCTGGGGCTCTCTTGAGCTTCAGCGATCTCGGCATAAACATGTTCAGCCCACATTCGCCACGATGATATTGACTTCAAACAAACAAACGAAAAAAGAAAAACGTTGGTTATATATCGTTTGGAAACGCTTTAAGGCACATATTTCAGATAAACAACTGATCTGTGAACAGAATCGTTTCCAAACAGTCGCGTGAATGTGACGTCATATAAACGCTACAGTAAAGCTGGGTGTTGTAGTTTTTAGATATTGTAAGTGTTTATCAGTAACCAAATGTATAGTTTCCTCATCTGTTTATTTCTGTATGTTAGTATTATTCTTATAATATCAGTTCATAATATTTTTTTAAAAGCTACTAATATTATGATTTTATAAAGGATATATTTATGTCTATCTTCATGTATATTTGACAACAATTAAAGGCGAGTAAGATTACATTGCTTTATTGAGACAAACCTGAACGTTAGATTTATGAAATTCACTTGGGCAAAGCATTGTACTTTTTGTGTTTATTAATGACACATACGACACTGTTGTCCTTATTATATCTGCTTATAATAAATAAATATAATTATTATTATTTAATAATAAAATTATAGTACAGTTTATTATTATTATTATTATTATTTCAGTAGAACATATTGTCAATAGACCATTATTGACAAAAAAATATATATCATTGTGAAATTCACCTACTGTACTTATTATATCTGCTTATAAAATAAATACATAAATAATAATAATAATAATATCACAATAAAATTTTAGTTCAGTACATTGGGAAACTAATGGTCAATCATTTTATTATGGATTATATTTTTCATATATTATAATTTATATTTTGGCAAACCGCACATGGGCAGTTGGGTAAGCAGTAAAGTGATGGATATTGTTTTTTCTATTATTATTATTATTATTATTATTATTATTATTTCAAGAAAATAAATTGTCAATAGACCATTACTGACAAAAAAAATCGTTGTGAAATTCACCTATTGTACTTATTATATCTTCTTATAAATAATAATAATAATACCACAATAAAAACTACCCATTTTTTAGTTCAATACATTGGTGAACTAATGGTCAATCATTTTTTTCTTAATTATATTTTTCATATTTTATATTATTTAATTTGGCAAACTCCGCATGGGCAGATGGGTCAGCAGTAAAGTGGTCGATACTGTATTTTCTATTATTATTATTATTATTATATACCCATATACAAAACTCTGTTCTTTTTTACTGTTAATGGTATAAGACAACATTACACTCTTTGAGTGTTAGTAATATAGTAATATAAAATGAATTACATCACAATTTTCTATTTTTTTTTTTTTTTTTTAATTTGTCTTTATTTTCAGCAAATTAATGAAATTAATCTTATAAAATGTCACCAAATCCAATTTCTAGCACAGTCCCATTTTCTGCCAGTCTTGGGTTGTTGGCGTGTTGGGAGGAGCGCGCATGCGCAGAGGGCTCACTCTTCCACACCGCTGCAGGGAGACCGCAGGACGCTGGATGAATAGAGGGAGAATAACCGTAAATATCCAGATGGGAATATGTGGGCAGAGCATGGCGACGTCCTGAAGAAGACAAAGACTTTTTAGATAGCGACACCTCCACCGCCTCTTCTAACTCGGGACATGAAGGATCAATAAGGATAAAAGCAGCCGAATTCAAATGGGGTACCAGAATGGATGAAGCTCTATGGGCAGAACCCCACTTTTATTACCGGATCGGCCCGAAATAGAAGTGAAAATAAGCCCAACCGAGTATTTGAACAGCGACCTGACACATGTATGTTACAAAATCTGATCTATGTATGATAGAAAAAAGCAAAAGTCCGATTTGATGCGTTGAATTCCTTCGGAGAGATGTCATCGTTGTAAGTACTGGATGTGACTCTGCAGCAGTGAATATGGGAGATCTGACCGACTCCAGAGACCCGAAAAAGACTTTCATTGTTCCTGCTATCAAGCCTTTTGATCATTATGATTTTAATAGAGCTAAAATCAGAGCCAGCTTCACATGGCTGGTGGCCAAAGCCTTTGGTACAGGTAGGTGGCGTGTTTCTCTTTCTCCACCATCATCTTTGTCTCTTGATTTGATCTCCAATGTGTTGCTTTGAATGCATTTGATATCAAAGGTAAATATGTAAATGTAAAAATATATTTTTAAATACGAATACATTTTATAATGTAATATTCAGAGTGTTAATACGTACATGTTGCTCATGCAGACCCCTAAAAGAAGGATTTTGTATTAAATTCTGTTACATAATGTTAATATTCAACAATATGTAACTTCAGAAACAATCCCATGTTAAGTAACTGCTGTTTATTACCTGTATCCACTACTTAATGCTGTAATGTAAAATGTTATCCACGCATGGTATTTGGATATGTACTATTGTAGTACCTTGAAGTACCAAGTAAATACCACGTTAAATGAATATGCTAATCATTCAGTATTATGGCGTTAGTATGTATGTTAGCATACCGTAATGGTTACTATCCAGTTAATGTGTCAGAATCATTTTATACATGATACACTTTACACATACACAATATTTTGTGTTTATATCTTGAAACTAAACAGACCCTTAAATGTGAAAAAAGAAGCAGCATATTTTTAAAAAGAGTTCTTATTACAGAAATGACATACTTTAAAAGACTATACTTAAGTGTGAACTGACTGTAATGGTTTCAGACACTAAACTGTATGTTATTTGCAATTAAATTAAATGTTTATAGTTTAAATTGATATTAAAAGCAATTTGTTGAACTTCCTTTGAAATATGGATAAATATACTATATACAAGTGTACTTTATATAGTATATGTATATTTTTCTATATACAACTGACAAGCATTAATAGTAAACCAAAATATACTTTAATGTCATTTCTGTTGAAGCTTGTATATCATGTATTTTAATTTGCAATTACAAATTTACAAATATATAACTTTAAATGTAATATTGAATAAAACACTCAAATTATAATCAAGTATTTTAAATGGGCTTTAGTATGTTAGTCAACACATCACAATAAGTGCTCTTCATTAAAGCATGACAAAAGATTATTAAAACATAATGATTTAAAACATACTTTCTAGTAAAACTTTTAATTTAACATTATTGCAAAGTGGACATTTTAAAAGTGTACTTAAGTGTGTTTTGAAACAGTGCACTTAAGCGGCCTTTTGTTTCATTAATATTACATCTACAAGTCCAGTTTTTTTAAAAATTATATACTTCTAAGATTTGAAGTACACTACAAGTACACATTCAGTACATTGAAATACACTTTTTTAAAAGTGTAGCTACTTAAGTTTGTTTTGAAACAGTCAAGAAAGTGCACTTAAGTGGCCTTTTGTTTCATTAATATTACATCTGCAAGTCCAGTTTTTTAAAAAACATACTTCTAAGATTTGAAGTACACTACAAATACACATTCAGTACATTGAAATACACACTTCTTAAGTGTACTTAAGTTTGTTTTGAAACAGTCAAGAAAGTGCACTTAAGTGGCCTTTTGTTTCGTTAATATTACATCTGCAAGTCCAGTTTTTAAAAAAAACATACTTCTAAGATGTGAAGTACACTACAAGTACACATTCAGTACATTGAAATACACACTTCTTAAAAGTGTACTTAAGTTTGTTTTGAAACAGTCAAGAAAGTGCACTTAAGTGGCCTTTTGTTTCATTAATATTACATCTGCAAGTCCAGTTTTTTAAAAAAAAGAAACATACTTCTAAGATTTGAAGTACACTACAAGTACACATTCAGTACATTGAAATACACTTTTTTAAAAGTGTACTTAAGTTTGTTTTGAAACAGTCAAGAAAGTGCACTTAAGTGGCCTTTTGTTTCATTAATATTACATCTGCAAGTCCAGTTTTTTAAAAAAAAAACATACTTCTAAGATTTGAAGTACACTACAAGTACACATTCAGTACATTGAAATACACACTTTTTAAAAGTGTACTTAAGTTTGTTTTGAAACAGTCAAGAAAGTGCACTTAAGTGGCCTTTTGTTTCATTAATATTACATCTGCAAGTCCAGTTTTTTTTTTTTAAATGTACTTCTAAGATTTGAAGTACACTATAAGTACACATTCAATACACTGAAGCACACTTTTTTCACAAGGGGATTGACTTGATACCAGAATATCAGTCAGAATATCAAGAAACAGGATCCAAAGTGTGATAGTCACAGAGTTCAAAAGTGTTCATTGACAATGTGGTGAACAATGTGACAGAATGAATCATCTCCTAATTTCATCTTCACAGCTCACATTGTATCCTGAATCTGACCTTATGGTCATGAATAGTTACATATTCATATCCAATCCTTTGACATCTTCAATTGATACTTACAACCGGATTTATTCGATAGCTAGTTGTTGAGCTGTATGTTCAATTTAACAGCACAAACCCATTATGATTGGCTAACTGATGACCACCAGCCATCTGGTCTCCTTTAGGTCCTCTCGTCTCATTAAAATGCGCAGTCAGGTCTTCAGGCCCATGCGCAACGCAAATGACAACTCTTGCTGTCAGAGCGGTTATTGTTTAGCATCTTTGATTTAAAGTGACCTTAAACTGGACGAACAAGACACTGAACTCCAGGCTGAGGATATGGTAATGTTCAGTAGGCTGATTGACAGGCCTTAAGGGTGTTATTGACCCGTTTGTTGACTTGTTTTGAGGTGTAACCTTAGGACAGATGACAGAACAACTGATAAAAGCCTACATTTCTCTATGCAAAGAATGATTAAATCAACACATTTTAGTAATATTTAAAACATAATGTAGCAGGATTTAAAAATACATAAGCAGACTAATTAAATGAAATACAAGCGGTTGTTTGAATGAAAAGAGAGTAGTCAGCTTAAAATCCATAAAAGCCTTTCCATTGATCCATTTTGGTCAGTTGGGAAAGATAGAGATAATGAATTGGTCATTTAATGACATGCACTCTATTTTCGGTTCATCTCTTCAATGCATTCTTACTTGACAGCACATTGCTTTCTGAAAACCGACCGAGGATTTATTACTTATTTATTATGAAAAATTAATGTGTGAAATAAACTTTAAAGTAGGGAAAAGATGAACAGCCAGCTCTCATTCAAATAGCAAGAGCTGAAACGTCACCAAACACACTATATTAAAGGCACAGATAAATATCACATTTATTATAATAGTAGTGGTGTCAAAATTAGCGCGTTAACGCAGGTGATTAATTTTTTCAGTTTAACGCGTTAAAAATATTTAACGCAATTAACGCAGGGGCGGGGCTAGGGTTGGCCACCCCATTCACAACTGCTGCTTCTGTCACTTTTTCTCTTGACAAGAAGTGCATTTATTCAGTCGCAGAACGTCTTTACGATCACATCAAACAGGAGACATTTCAGACGCGCGCTCCACTTCACTTCGGCGGCAGGCGCGAGTTAAACGAGCGCGGAAACGGTACTGTGCGTGATCTTCGCACAAAGGCGCCAGTGCGCGCTGTAGCCCGTATTCTTTCATATCTAAGCGCGAAATAAACTACGTGCATGCAATGTCATGGTCAGTTAAGTCATGAAGTTACCAAAAAGGCGATTAAAGCTGCCTTAAAACTGTGCATGCATGTAATATATTTTATATAAGTCACATTTAAGAACATGTCTCTGAAATGGTTTTCCAAACAGTTCTGGAGCAGCCCAGCACTGTCTCCCTCATCTAACACACCCGATTCAACTCGTCAGCTCATTAATAGAGACTTTATGACCTGAAGTGGGTCAGAAAATGTAAAAAGAGTTGAGAGAAAATATGATGCATTCGCATCATGTTCAGCAGCGACAGCTCTTAAAGAAATAACAGCCAAAATAACCTAATAACCAGCTGATGTGATGTCTGCTCATCAAAGAACAAAGAAAAAAAGAGGAAAAAATAACTTTTATAGCTTTAAGGATTCATTTAGAATGTGTTTGATAACTTCAATTTCAATTTCTGAATATTTCTGCTGAAGGGCACAGGTAAATATGACATTTATTATAATGGGTTTATGTGAAGATTGTTTTAAGTTCACTTACAGTAGAAGATTTTTTTTTAAAGTCTAATAAATTTTAAAACTGATAGCTCTCAATTATACTGTAATGTTGAATGGATATAGTCAATGGTTAAATATTGGGGGGGAGGGCGATTTTATAGAGAAATCAGTATTAATTGGTATCAGTGATGCTGGCCTTCAGTCATAAAAAAAGATGCCATTAAACAAATATTAAAAAATGTACTGTCTTTATGTTGTTTGTACATTAATTTGAAGATTGAATGTGAAATTATTGCAATTTAAAAGTATATTTAAAAACTTTAATGTTAGGTGGGATTAATCGCGATTAATTTCAGAAAAATGTGCAATTAATTAGTTAATTGTTTTTAATCGATTGACAGCACTATATAATAGGTTTAGAGATTCTATGTGAAAATATGTGGAAATCTGTGGGATTATTTCGTTTTTGTTTTTTTTGTTGTTGTTTTTTTGGAATCATAAACGTATCATTATATATATATATATATATATATATATGTAATCATATATATTTAACAATTTATTTTTAGAGGGAAATGTCATATGCAAAACATTATATGTAATTTCAAAAATTATTTATTTTTTTTATTTGTAAGGCTTTGATACTAATCTGTGGGATTATTTAGTTTTTTTATAAACATATCATCATATATATTTAATCATATATTTAGCAGTTTATTTTTATAAGGCAAATGTCATATGCAAAACATTCAAATGTAATTTCAAAAATAATTTTTTTGATAATGTATGTGAACTTATATTTATGTACAAAAACATTTGCGTATGTTTTTAATTACATTTTTCAATTAAATGTGCCAAAAAATATGTATAGTAAAATACAGTAAATAACAATATATATTACATTAAAAATGCCATGCAAAAACGTCTGTGAATTTTGAAGACGCAAGTGAATTGCTTCATCTCATTCACTTTTGAACCACTTCACAGATGAAATCAACTGAAATGCTCATTTTCAAATGATTTGCAGAAATGAATTACAAAGTGCATTAAAAACATATGAATTACTTCATTCTATATCGCTGGCAAAAACATAGTGAATCATCCTCATAATATTGGACATATTGTCAGGCTCTAAAGCACAGAATCTCAGCACCTGTGTAGTTCCTCTCTCTCCATCTGTCTTTGATGAGGCTCGTGAGGAGCTCCTGGATGCATACGTACAGCAGGGGAATCGATCAGCCTCCCTATTGTTGCCATGGCAACCGGCTCGGCCCGGCTCGACACACTCATGTTTTTGACTTACATCGTCAACGCCTTGCGGCTCTGATAACATCTATTGTTTTATCATATAGACCCATTTTAAGAGCTTTCATGAAAGGTATCGTTTACCATTAAATGTAGTTTGATATTTTTGCGTATCGTCAACACGTTCATTCTTACAGAATGGTTCAAATCTGTTTTGCCGTTCCCACAATCAGGTTTAACACAGAAAATTGAAAGCATGTGCAGGTAATAAGGATACAAGTATTCTCCCAAACTCTCACTC
Organism: Tor tambroides; assembly: GCA_021397915.2. Lineage (NCBI taxonomy): Eukaryota > Metazoa > Chordata > Actinopteri > Cypriniformes > Cyprinidae > Tor > Tor tambroides. The sequence goes on along the minus strand of JAFVLL020036582.1, from coordinate 18,157 downwards.
GTCTCCATAAATAGCTAAACATCTCGTTCTCCATGGATACGGTGACCTCATTCGTATCTGTGAACCCATTTATTCTGTCAGCGTGTGAACTCGTGTTAATGATATTTTTGATTTTGTAGCTGTGTGGTAGACACCGTCTCGCTTCCTTTAAGGGCTTTTTCCTTTCCTTCATCTTCCCGGGTGAGAGTAAATTACACTTGCACAGGATCGGAAAACACCGAGCTTTAGCTATATTTAGCTGTCCTGAGGATGAAAAGTACTTTGATCTTTGAAATTCAGAAAAAGAAAAAAATCTCGCCGCTCAGCTGTCTGCTATGATATAACATAGTGAAGGTGTCTTGATTTGTGCAGAAAGTAATCAATCCCACCAGGATTTCACAACATTTTTGTGGTTTTTGTGATCAAATCTTGTGGCGGTAGTTTTGTGGAATTTCGTGGAAAATTAGTAATTAGGATACAACAAAAACAAACTACTAAAACAAACAAAAAGCTTGTTTATTTTCACATCTTACCAAATTCTGACCCATAATTAAAAAAAACCCCACAAAAACAAAAAAACAAGATATAGTTATTTTGTCATTTAATTAAATTTTTCTTATTAAAAATAAGAACCAAGAAGCAAATACAGCGAGACTGAGTTCTTTATCGTGTCTTATTTTCTCATTGATTTATGTTTCATTGTTACACATAAGTAGTACTGTGCTTTTCACAGTTATTTTGTTGTTAAATTGCGAATTATGCAAGATTGCAAAAAACTGACTTTTTCGCAATTCTGTGATTGCGGAATCTGTAAAATGTTAAATAATATAAATCTGTAAAATATATGCTATTTATAATTCTATACTATTACTGTATGTCTAAATAAATAAAATTGCCAAAAAATCTGGCTTTTTAAATGCTACAAAATGTGAAATGTTTGACTTATTTTCTCATTCATGCATGTTTCTTTGTTACACCAACATATAAATAGCTTTTTGCGCTTTTTGCAATTATTTGGTGGTTAAATTGCGAATTATGCAAGATTGCAAAAAAAAACAAAAAAAAAACCCCTGACATTCTGCCGATTCCACAATCGCAGAATTGTAAAACTAAAGGAAATGATTAATATGTTGAATCTTATTTATTTATGTTTAAATACCAATGCTAATAAGCTGATAATTACACAATAATTATTATTTTGTGTAAATAAATAAAATTTACAAATAAAATGCCACAAAATGTGAATTTTGTGTCTTATTTTCTCATTCATGCATGTTTCTTTGTTACAAAAGCATGTCTATAACTTTTTGTGCTTTTTCGCAATTATTTTGTGGTTAAATTGCAAATTATGCAAGATTGCAAAAAAACTGACATTCTGCCGATTACGTGATCACAGAATTGTAAAAACTAGAGGGAATGATTAATATGATGAATCTTATATATTTCTGTTTAAATACCAACCCTAATAAGCCAGTAAGTATTTTTTTATGTTAAGGTCAATAACCGATAAATAGCTAATATTACAATTCTGTACTATTAAATTACGAATTATGCAGGATTGCAAAAAAAATGCCCTGACATTTTGTAGATTTTGCATTGTATTCAGCGATTGCATTTTCAGAATTGTGAAAACTAGGGGGACAGATTAATATGATGAATCTTATATATTTATATTTAAATAACAACACTAATAAGCCAATAATTATTTCTATAATAAGGCCAATAACCAATAAATAGCTGATATGTGACCCTGGACCACAAAACCAGTCATAAGTGTCAATTTTTCGAAATTGAGATTTGTACATCATCTGAAAGCTCAATAAATAAACTTTCCATTGATGTATGGTTTGTTAGGATAGAACAATATTTGGCCGAGATACAACTATTTGAAAATATCTGAGGGTGCAGAAAAATCAAAATACTGAGAAAATCGCCTTTAAAGTTGTCTAAATGAAGTTCTTAGCAATGCATATTACTAATGGAAAATTAAGTTTTGATATAATTATGGTAGGAAATTCACTAAATATCTTCATGGAACATGATCTTTAATTAATATCCTAATGATTTTTGGCATAAAAGAAAAATCGGTAATTTTGAGCCATACCAATGTATTTTTGGATATTGCTACAAATATACCTGTGCCACTTAAGACTGGTTTTAGGGTCACATATTACAATTCTATACTATAGCCAAAAAATCAGTCTTTTTAAATGTTACAAAATGTGAATTTTGCATCTTATTTTCTCATTCATGCATGTTTCTTTGTTACACAAACATGTCAATACATTTTTGCACTTTTTGCAATTATTTTGTGGTTAAATTGGACTGTGTTCTGTAATCGCGTAAATGCGAAAACTGGAGTGACTGATCAATATGACAGATATTATGTATTTACATTCAAATACCAACAGTGATAAGCCGATAACAGTTTTCATGTTATGGCCAATAACCGATAAATAGCCAATATTATGATTAAAAAACAAATAAAATCAAACTTTTTAAATGCTAAAGTGAATTTAGACATCACAACATTATAATGTACAGTATGAAAAATCAATATTCATTACAAAATGGCAAACATTACTTGTGGTTCTGTCCTCTTGCAGATGGTGTTCCAGAAGACCTGAACGAGCCCTTCTACAGGGACCAGTATGAGCAGGAGCACCTGAAGCCTCCGGTGGTGGGGCTGCTGCTGTCAGCTGAGCTGTACTGCCGAGCAGGAAGTCTGATTCTGAAGAGCGATGCCGTTAAACCTCTGCTAGGTCATGACGCCGTCATCCAGGCTCTGGCTCAGAAGGGCCTGTACGTCACCGACCAGGAGAGACTGGTGACCGAGAGAGACCTGCAAAAGAAACCCATTCAGATGGTGAGAGAACCTGCCTTTTTATATGTTTCATTTACACGCTCATTGTATTTCAGTGATATCTGACACAGGTGGATCTTGGATGTTATGTATAAATGGCAAAAAACACATTCAGATTATTTGACATCCAATTTAGGCCACTGTCGAATGTGGTTGAATCTGTTACTTATCTGACCAGTGACTTCAGATAAACCCCACTCTTAAACAGCTCACTAAAACAAACTGTGATTGGTCAATTAACATGTTGTTTTGTGTTGTCTTTAAACCAAAGATCAGGATTGAGTAGACTTCTCGTAATTCTCTCTCAGTTTTGTGTCCTTTATCTTGTCAGTGTGCTCACATTGTTTAATTGAAGATGTATTTCCGGCTCATAGCATCTGCTTTAAAGATATAAAGAGTTCTGTTGTTGTGTGAGCGACTTCCTGTTGATATTTAATTACCGCGCCGCTGTTTGCTGTGCCTCTGGCTTCCTCATCCTCAACCGAACACATATCATCACAAACAATCTCTGCGCTGCGTGAATAACCATTTTGCATAGTGGTAATAATGATACTAGTGACTCCATTCTGTGCTTCCCATGACGAATTGATTATTTTAATTATATTAAATGATCACGTCACACTGCTGGTAGTTATTTCTCTACAATTTAACGTCCCCAAGCTATTGTATCTGCATGTAGCGGACAGCATAGCTGCGCTCATTGATCCAGGCCTTTACAACTTGATCTCTATGAACCAATGACCGTTTCAGCACCTTAAACTCAGAGCCCACAAATCCTCATTAGCGTCAGAAAGCCGTCCATCTGTCTGCTCGTCTACAGTAAGCTGCCCGACTACAAGATCTATCAGTCTTCCCATGCTCCACTTTAACCTGTTTAGCCTGGTGCTCCAGGGAGCGAGTTTTTCGGCTTTGTGGCTTACCCGTTTTGAGAAAATACTGTAGTCATCAATGTTGGGGAAGCTACTCTGAAACTGTAGCTTGACCAGCTACAAGCTACTCGTAAATTAAAGTAGTTAAGCTACATTCAAGCTACCCTTCTGAAAAAGTAGCTAGCTACACTAGCTTTCAATTTTTCTTTACAATTAAAGGAACACTCCACTTTTTTTGGAAATAGGCTCATTTTACAACTCCCCTAGAGTTAAACAGTTGAGTTTTACCGTTTTTGAATCCATTCAGCTGATCTCTGGGACTAGTGGTAGCACTTTTAGCTTAGCTTAGCATAGATCATTGAATCGGATTAGATCATTAGCATTTGGTCATCAAAAACGACCAAAGAGTTTCCATAATTGTCCTATTTAAAGCTTGACTCTTCTGTAGTTACATCATGTACTAAGACCGACGGAAAATGAAGAGTTGCAATTTTCTAGGCCGATATGGGTAGGAACTATACTCTCATTCCGGTGTAATAATCAAGGAACTTTGCTGCCGCACCATGGGTAGAGCTGGCGCAATGATATTACGCAGCACCTGAAAGTAGTCCCCAGCTAGGTAGGTGATCAAATTTAATTTGTGATCTTGTCAGAAGAAGACCCTGCGCTGCTTCAATGCATTACAGGCTCGAGACTCGTCAGAACGGAAAACGGAATTTAGCGTTTGGTCGCGCTACATCGCTACTTGGTGGAAAAAGTAGTTAGCTGCAGGAAAAGCTACACTGTTTTAAAAGTAGCGTCACTACTGTAAAGCTACTGAAAAATGTAGTTACGCTAGTAGCGTTGCTACTTGTAGCTAGCTGCTCCCCAACACTGGTAGTCATTGCATTATAAACTGAGTGTAGACAGGTTTTACACTTCCGTTGAGTTAATATTGGTAGGTTTTGGCTCAATGAATCCCAAAATCTCAGTTGAATTTATAGCTTTTCAACTAATAACCCTGAAGTGGGCGATATATCGCTAGACACAATTAACCGGTAGAAATTTGTCAACCGGTAGAGATTTTGGACTGTCGTCTCTATCGTGGTTACACGCTCACGTGACGTCGCTGTGCTACGTGGTCAACTTTCGTTTCACACACATTTTTAAGCATTGCGATTTAAAAACAAGTGATTTAAGCCATTGAAATGCAATCAGCAGCAAAAGAGAACTCATTTCGCTATATATGCGCGCGCTGTCTGAGAGGCCCGTCTTTGCAAGTATCCACGTAAACACAGTAATTTAGATCTTAAATGAAAACAAACAGCTGAGAAAGAAAACACATGTGTAAGAGTATATTGGATCTGGGCAGCTCTTAAAGTGTCAGCAGTCTAATATTCCTGCTGTCTGTCATTCATGTTAATCAAACAACAAAAGAGAGAAAATCTCTCACTGCTCTACTAAATCACTTTTGTAAGTGATTTTTAATAAGAAGAAATATATATTTAATTTACACAGAGAGTAATATGCAGTGTTTTTATACGTTTGATTAATTTATACAATGTATGTAGCATTTCTTATACTGTAGTTTTTTTGTCCTATTGCTTGTAATTGGTTTCTTATTATTATTTAATCGCTGACTGTTTACTTGTCTTCACTGAGTTTGAGTTTTTTTTTTATTTAGGCTAGTATTAGTTTTTTCTGCTAGTGACTCTGGTGACAAGAATTATGAAATTGCTATGGTAAAATGTTGTGATATATATCGTTAGTGTGAAATAAAATGACTCATATCGTGATATACAATTTTGGTCATATCGACAACCCCTACCCTCATTAGTAAAAACAAATACTTTTGGGTGGCAAAATTTTCATACATTTGGCGCACTGGCATTTATTTTAATTATATCAGTTGCTGGTTATCGATATGGACCAAAATCTTTTTTTATATCAATACATCTGTATTAAAAATACTACTTTTAGAGGCAGTTTACTCAGCTTATCTCCTGATTGTTTGGGATGAAGTTGATGGGACAGACCCTTAATAAGGTTTGACTGCACCAACTGAACAACTGTGGCGCTTTACCATCAATAATTCATTTGGGCTTCTATTTTGGATGTGTGAGAGCCAAAACCTGTCAGAGATTCGTGAGGTGATCAGAGTTACATCTGCTTGTGCATTGAAATGGTCTTGACTGTAAAGGGCTTTATCATACACTTTATTTTATTTAAATATGCTTATAAGGGTTCGAAATGATCATAATTTAGTTTTACATAACCCTTTTTTCATTTTCTCTCTGATCTTTATAATTAAACTGCATTTTTTCCACTGCACTTTTAAGACTACTATATTTCATGTATGCAAATTACCTCTCTTGTGGTTGGACAGTGTGTTTGTAGCTCTGTCATCATAATGACATTCTGCATAAATGGGATGGATGGAGTGCATAGGAAGTTTTGGAACTGTAGCTCTTTGATTCAAATCTGTAAGGAAACTGGAAAAATGTCTTTATTGCTTTATCATCTCTCTGTCTCTTTTCTCTCTCTCTCTCCTGAAGAATCGTATTTGCTCCTGCAGCTGCCGCCCGCCCACACACAACCCCGCATTCATTCTACATTATAGACTTAGTCAGAAATACATACATATGCAGCTCACACTCTCACCCACATAGTCACGCCACAGAAAAAATTGTCATAAGAGCCATTGTGTTCAGGGTTTAATTAATAATTTTATATCAGCCTGGTAATATATGTGTGTGTGTGTGTATATGTATATATATATATATATATATATATATATATATATGAAAAAGTAGTATATTTTTAACCATTTTTATTTCTTATTAAATAATACATAATTTGTCTAATAAATATATATTTGTAAAATTATTTTAATTATTTTTAATTATATATTTAATTTATATGTATATTAATTATATATATATTAATTATATTCTGCTAATTATTCATACATACCCTTGGTAAATAAATTGATAAAAAATGCAAATATGACTGGGAATATACTTTAGAGATAATTTACTCATAAGAATTACTAGAGGTACCAATAATTGTGGCCGTTGTGTATTAGAGAAAAATATTTATTTCAAAATGTATTTTTCCCCAACTTTCTTTTCTTTTTTTTTTTACTTCAATTAAAGGTTAGATCAAATGGATAAACATTTAAAAAAAAAAATTATTTTTCAAATTTTCAGCCTTCTTTGATCATATTTACCAAGGGTATGAATAATTTTGAGCAAAACTGTATGTGTGTGTGTGTGTGTGTGTGTGTACATACAATTTTGCTCAAAATTATTCATACCCTTGGTAAATATGGTACAAACTGCTCAGTCCACAGAGATCAGTACCCCTGCATCATTACTCTGAGAATGAATTGATGAATTGTGTTTAATTAAGACTAACGAATGTTTTGTCAAGTATAAATTATAACACCAGAGATGCAAGTATGCAGCCTCTCAGTGACATGACGCTATATCTGGCCCTGGCAGACAGTGAGAGAGAGTCATATTTAGTGCTGTGGGCTCCTCAGGGATGGATGTTATTTACATACATGCACAGTGGGGAACTGACAATGTGACGGCACTGACAACATTTTTATTTCCGGAGAAAAATGCTTGCTTGTTTAATTTATACAGAAAACGAACAGCAATACAATGCAGCAACTACATTACTTAAAGTCCACCTGTCTCAATTCTGAGCAGTCCAAGAACTCATATTTCATATGTCATTTACATACATCTGCATGGCGTGAACCCGAACTAAAGTTATCGCATTCGAGACATAGACTTCTGCATAATTCACAAACCAGCGCCGTATGCACACTTGACCTACTTCCTGTCTCTTGACATCAGTGCTTGCTGATCGTGAATAGAGGCAGTACTTTTTATTAGGTTCTTGTAAGTAATTAGATTTGATTTGGGTAAATTTTGTGTAGTAATTGTTAGTATACTTATGCAGGCTTCCAGGGCGCACATGGTGATTGGGTATTTCCTGTTTTCACACTTTTTGAGATTCTTCCTAATAAAATGGAAATCTCTACAAAAGGTTATTGTACATTTAATTCTTCTATAATATTACATTTTATTTTGGGATGATTTATGGTGAATAAAATAATACATTTCAATTTTGCGAGAACAATTCTTTTACTTTTTTGCAATTAGGTTCATGTATTTAGATTTGATTTGATTAAATTTGACGCAGTAGTTGATACTATACTGACGCAGGCTCCAAGGGTGCACATGGTGATTAGGTATTTCCTGCTTTCCCGCATTTTAAAATGTTTACTAATTAAATGTGAATCTTTTCAAAAGAGTATTGCGATTTACTGGGAAAATGTCATTTTAATTTCTTTATAATATTAAGGGCCAGATTTACTAAACAGGGCAAATTAGCGTTAGAGCGCAATTCCATAAAATCGCCGATGGGAGGGGAAAATTCTGTGTGTGATTTACTGAACACAGACGCAGCCAGATCATTTCCATAATGACCAGCGCAATCTACCAAGAGCAGCTCAAATTACCGCCTGCTTTAAAACTTTTTAAGCTTTTTTTGGGCGTTAAATAATGATCACAAATACTAGTAATTCGACGAATGCAAACGTTAGTAAATCGTGTTGTGTGATTCATTTTAATACTCTCCTCCCATAAATTTTGCATCTGAAAGGGAAACTCCTACAAATGCATATTCAATAAGGTCAGGAGCAGTGATGGGAATAACGGCGTTATAAATAAACAGCGTTCCTAACGGTGTTATTTTTTCAGTAATGAGTAATCAAACAAATTACTGTTTCCTGCATTACAATGCCGTTACCGTTACTGACAATAAAATGCGGCGTTACTACAATTTATCAAAATATTATTATAATTTTATTTTTCAGTTCATCTGAATGGATGCGCAGTGTACCTGTATTTGACGTACAGTAAACTCTAGTGTGAAGCTGAAGGCGCACGACTCGCCGTCGCTTTGTCTCACACATGCAAAGAATAATACAAAGCGAGAGAGTCTTACATAACATGCAGAATTGACGTGCTACATGTAAACGATATTCTTTGTTGTATTTTCCTGTCAAAATAACGGAGTTCCTTTGGAATTCCTCAGCTTTTAAGAACTGTCGGTTTCTCTGGTAGTGGGCGGAACTAATGCGCAAACGACAATCTCATTGGCTGGCGCTCACCTATGAGCGTCCCTGTTTTGATTTCAGCAAATCAATTCGAGCGAACGCAGACAACTTGATTAATATTCACGAACCCAGCAGATCACTAATCCTTAGTGCGTTTTATATTGTTATTAGTAGAATTTGTAGTAGTTTTGTTATCTTATCAGTATTATTTTTAGTTTTTTATAGAAACACCACCAGTCCTAAGTTCAGTCAACATGACAAATATGCATTCATACATGGTTATTCTATTTACTAAAATTATATCATATTAGTTATAGGCTATCATATTAGTGTACAATGTTTTATAATAATTATTTATTCTATTTAGTATCCATTTCATTCATTTAACATATTTAATATTGGGGGCATCCAAGTTAAGTGACATATTTGAACATTTTTTTTTTTAAAAGTAACACAGTAGTTACTTTTCCTGATAATTAGTTACTTTTATAATGATGTAAGTCAGTTACTTACTATTTGTGAGAAGTAACTAGTAACTATAACTAATTATTTTTTTAAAGTAACGTGCCCAACACTGGTCAGGAGCAAAAATAACTGTTTCCATGCCTTTTCAGTGCTAATTCCTCACTGTGCATCTTTAGTAAATCCTGACAGTACTATTTTAACGCCAAAAGAAGGTTTGCGCTGCCGCAAGCTTTTAGTAAATCTGGCCCTAAATATTATATTTGGATGCCTGATGGTGAATAAAACCTAATTTTCATTTTTGGGTGAATTATTATTCCTTTTATTATTACGTTCTTGTAAGTAGTTACATAAATTCTGTGTTATAATTACTGACGCAGGCTCCCCGGATGCACATGGTGATTGGGTATTTCCTGCTTTCCTGCATTTTAACATTTTTACTAATTAAATGTGAATCTTTTCAAAGAGAATTGCAATTTTTCTGGGGAAATGTATTTTTAATTCCTCTATAATATTAAATATTATATTTGGATGCTTGATGAGGAGTACATGAAAGCTAATTTTCATTTGTGGTGAACTATTATTCCTTTTATTATTAAGTTCTCGTAAGTAGTTACATTTAAAGCAAGTAAATTCTGTGTTATAATTACTGACGCAGGCTCCCTGGGTGCACATGGTGATTGGGTGTTTCCTGTTTTTCCGCTTATTGAGATTCTTCTCAAATTCGAACTTGCATTTCCTACTTGAACACTACTGCTCAATGCATGTATGCTGTGCTAATCTAACTGCTAAGCCATGGCACTATATTTGAATACTTCCAGCTCCTGTTTATTCTGCTTTCTGTCGATATTCCCACATTAATCCTCATGATCTTGTCAATCAAATCCTAACACGCCACGTCGTCACAAACAGTCACAGCCCTAAAGCTCTGCTCTGGAAGAGGCACAGGCATCCTGGCCTGACGCTCCCCTCTCCCCGCTGCTCGCACACGCTCTGTTGCCATAGCAATGCCCTGTAAAGGCAGGAGGCAGCGTGCTTGCAAGGTGGATCCATTAGTGCAAAGTGCAATTTAAATCCCAAAAAGCCAAGGTAAAAGTAATCTTGAAATTGAGGATTAAAAGGAAAGGTTGCACAAAGCTATATCAGCATTATTCAGGCCTTTTGCTTAGCTTGTGTCTTTCTTGGCTGGCAGCTATGATGTTTTTGTCTTCACCAATCAGACTCTGCAGATAAAATGTACCTCAGTGTGACAGGAAATCACTTTCTCTTATTGTAAACATTAAATGCTTGCAATATTTAAAGTGCCTTTTGGGTTTCAAATGAGAATGTCTAAGCAGGTAGATCAGATGTGGTTTGATTCAGTCTTGGAGTGGCGAGGGAGCCCCAGAGGAGAATGTCTTCAGCTCGACTCCAACAAAAGCCTTTTTACAAAGAGCCGTTTCTAACATGTCAGTGCTGTTTTTTAGCGGTCACGGCTGGTATGTCTCGTCAGCATTGTCCAGCCTTAAATTTAGGGCAAAGACGAGTGGGTTTGCTTGAATTTACTGTGGGAAAGGAATTATTTGATCATTTATGACTTTAAATTGGGTATTTAATGAAAAGTTTATATTTTTATATTATGTCCCAGCAGCATTACAGGCCAAAGATTGGTCCAATTACCTGTGGTAAAGCAATATTCAATATATTAAATCTAATATTGTAAGGCACCTGAATAGAATAGAATAGAATAGAATAGAATAGAATAGAGAATGTTTTCTCACCCAGATGTACAGCTGCATGAATTGGGGGGGGGGGGGGGGGTTTACATTTTTTTTTAATAAACATTTTGACATTTTTAAGATAAATTTTCTTCCTTCCTTCCTTCCTTCCTTCCTTTTTCTCTCCTTTCTTTCTTTCTTACTTTCTTTCTTACTTTCTTCCTTTTTTCCCTCCTTCCTTTCTTTCTTTCTTTTTATTTTTTTTAATAAATATTTTGACATTTTTTTAAAGATAAATTCTTTCTTTTTCTTTCTTTCTTTCTTTCTTTCTTTCTTCCTTCCTTCCTTCCTTCCTTCCTTCCTTCCTTCCTACCTTCCTTCCTTGCTTCCTTCCTTCTTTCTTTCTTTCTTTCTTTCTTTCAAGCTCCAGTTTTTTTAAAAATAAAAATTATGACTTTCTTTCTTTCTTTCTTTCTTTCAAGCTCTATATTTACTTTTTGTTTGTTTTTAGGGATGCAGTTTTTTTTAAATAAAATTTTTGTATTTTCTTTCTTTCTTCCTTTCTTCTTCCTTTCTTCCTTTCTTTTCCTTGTGATTTTCCTTATTTCTATCTTTCAAGCTCTAAGTTTGCTGTGTTTGTCATAAAGATGCACAGTTTGGCCAAAAAAGTCATAATTATATATCAATATAACTATACCATTAAAAAAAGTAAACTAAATAGTCTCATTGATATATTTACAAAATTTTTGGCCAAACACGCAGCACATATGAAATATTTATTCAGTTAAATCGCAGTCTTTGCATTTTGATAATAACACTAAACCATGATTTTGGTTTTATTTCTATTAATCATACAGCCCTACCCAGATGTGAGTTTTTCTGTCTGCATTCGTGATGCCGTGAAGAGCAGTGACTGCTGGGAGTGGAAACACAGGGCAGTGCTTTATGAGAAATTCATTACAGCACAGTTTCTCCTTTCTGCAAGGACGGATAAATATGAAAAAGTTGCTTTTGGACACATGGGTTTTGCATTATATAACAGCCTAATTTTGTATTTGTGGGCTGTGTTTGTTTTAGACCTTCAATGGGAACGTGAAGGTCTAACAAGCATGATTAGAAAATACTTTCTGTAGGGAAATCAGAGAAGAAAACATTTCATGGGTGAATTTCACTCCAGACATTGGTGATCACATGAGAAACATAGGGTCGAATCCCACCTGCAACATATGTCGAGCTCATTCCATATCTAGATATCCCTATAGAAAAGCCTAAAAATGAATTTAATGAGCTCTTTTCAAGATATTATGAACTGATCTTCATCCCAAGCCAGAAGATCAAATCACTGCGCACGCTCTGACCATTCATACTGCAAAATGTTTAATCAATAAAAGGATTTATAAATGTAATCAGCTTAAATGAGAAGCTCAGCTCTTATGCAACAGACCGTCTTGTTTTTTTCCCTGTGATGAGACGTGGGAGTGTCACAGCTCATGTGGAAAGGAAATCAAACCCACTCAAGTGAGAGAAATTGCTGACTGAACAGCATAACTCAGTGTCACTGGGATCCGTCAGAGCGAATCTTTCCAGCGAACTGCGTTCATACACGTCGGATGTGACAGAAAAGCTGCGCTGTGACATTCTGAACTACCTGTTCTTCTTAACAGACACTCAGATTTACAGTGAGAGGTCAGAAAGTTTCCCAGGCAGCAAAAAGTGTAGTGCTAAGGAATGTGTAAGATCTGCATTTAGAGCATTCAGCATAAACAATGTTATAATATGCTGTAAATAAATTATTAAAATAATTTTAAAATAATTTTAAAAAACTAAATTCTTTTGTTTTTAATTTTCTGGGGGGCCTTTATTAAATAAAAAAATTAATTAATATAAAATAATGACGATTGAAAAATATATATTGAATCTTGAATTAAGTAACACTTAGCAAGCATAACAAGACCAGTGATAAATTAACAATGACCGTTAATTGCTTTAGAGACATTTAACGTCAGTCAGCTGGAAGGGCAGTCACATGACCACTGTTTATTAGATGTGCTCGACTCTTCTTGCGACGTTTTCTGGTTCATTGTTTATCCACTGTGCACCAGTTTCTTTCACTGGTCTTTGCTTTCAATGAAACAAAATCAATATCCGTCTTAAGTGTTTTATCTCTCTCTGTGCCCACGAGGCTTTTAATAAGACAGCCACTGTTTAATTTGTGGTCAAGATGGGGGGGCTCATTTTTCAGTTGCTTGTACTCAGAGGTCATGGTGACCATGATGAAGGTGATCCGCTGTTTTGCTTGTTTATTTTAAATGGACAAACTGAGGACGATGTTGAAAGCAGTATTAGACAATGTGGGAAAGCATACTTACCGTATTTAAAGGTGTCATGAAGTGAGGAAATCAAAATTCCCTTGATCCTTTGATATATAAGAGGTCATTGTGCTATAAAAACATCCTGTAAGTTTTAGAACTAAAACTGTTGTTAGTCTAAAAACAGCTTATGTTGAAGCCAATCTATTAAAGTGACAGCTTGTGGATTGTGCCATTTTATGATGTAATAATACATTTTAACATAAATATGTTAATTGTCACGGTGCACACACAAGGAGGAGCAAGGAACACGGAGACGAGGATAAACTCAAATATAACAGTCTTTAATGAAGACATCAAGGCAGGGCAAGACAAGGCAGGACAAGGCAAGGCTGACATAGACAGGAACACCGGGGAGTAACGAGTAGACCAGACAACACTAAACTGAACGGGCAGGAACTAAAGTAGACAGGTTAATCAGACAATCACAGCTGGACAGACTTAACTAATAATCACATTAAACAAGGACAGGAAACAAACCAAATAAGGAAACAAGAGGCGGGAACACATGACACACACGACAGAGAACTGACATTACTCCCCCCTCCTGAAAGGCTCGACCCGAGCCTTAACAGTTCCATCAGGGAGGGGGGGTGGGCGCTCTGGAGGCCCCTCAGGACAGACACGGACAGGAACACAGGACGGGGACCTCCAGAGTGGAAGAGACAGACTGAGGCCTCGGCGGAGCTGGGAGCTCTGGAGGCCATGGCGGTGCAGGGAGCTCAGGAAGCCATGGCGGAGCAAGGTGCTCAGGAGGCCATGGCGGTGCAAGGTGCTCAGGAGGCCATGGCAGTGCAAGGTGCTCAGGAGGCCATGGCGGTGCAGGGAGCTCCGGAGGCCATGGCGGAGCAAGGGGCTCAGGAGGCCATGGCAGGTGGTCCTTGTGGCCGTGGCCTCGTTCCTCGGCCCGGCCACTCCACTCAGAGCTCTACTACCCCCCCCCCCCCAAAATTTCCTTGGGGAATCCAGGGGGTGTCAGGAGCCCTCCGGGGCTAGACAGACAGGAACAGGACAGGAAACTTATAGCCCTCCAGGGATAAACACAGGACAGAACCGGGACAGGACAGGAACAGGACAGCCCTCCGGGGCTAAACAGACAGGACAGGAACAGGAAGCCCTCCTGGGCTAGCTCGGAAGCTGAGGCTTCTTCTGGGCATGACAAGAAGTCAGGGGCCCTCACAGGGTCCCTCAGCAACCGCTTCCACCTCAGCGACAGGGAGGCAGGTGGCAGGAATGGCCTCCATGGCCACAAGACAAGGAGCTGCCTGCCCCAGACGAGTCTCCATGGACATGACAAGACAAGGTTCATTAAAATGTTCCTGTGGGCACGACAAGACAAAACCGGCACTCCTGGCCGGGACGTGTGGACTTGATCCACGGAGCTAGGGATAGCGGCGGCCGGCGAGCATGAGTCAGCGGCAATCTGGCGGGCTTGAGTCAGCGGCAATCCGGCGGGCTTGAGTCAGAGGCGGGCCGGCGGGCATTGAGTCAGAGGCGGGCCGGCGGCGTGATCTCCCGCGAACGGCGGGCTTGGGTGAGCCGCGGACGGCGGGTTGGCTTTCCCCGCGGACGGCGGCGTGAAGGGAGCCGCGGACGGCGGGTTGGCTTTCCCCGCGAACGGCGGACTCGCGGCACTCGCGGCGATCCCGCCCAACTCCCACATGTTGCTGACGCGGGCTAGGGCGGAAGGACGAGCGGCGACTTCCACGCCGCGGGGCAGACAAACAGGAACGAAATAAAAACTTTTCAAAAAACGAACAAAACAAAACGAGGTGAGTGGGCGCCGCTTACTGTTTTGGTCTGGTCTTCTGTCACGGTGCACACACGAGGAGGAGCAAGGAACACGGAGACGAGGATAAACTCAAATATAACAGTCTTTAATGAAGACAAGGCAGGGCAAGACAAGGCAAGGCAAGGCAAGGCTGACACAGACAGGAACACCGGGGAGTAACGAGTAGACCAGACAACACGAAACTGAACGGGCAGGAACTAAAGTACACAGGTTAATCAGACAAACACAGCTGGACAGACTTAACTAATAATCACATTAAACAAGGACAGGAAACAAACCAAATAAGGAAACAAGAGGCGGGAACACATGACACACACGACAGAGGACTGACATTAATATGGTGTTCATGTAGACTTGTTCTGTAATATATAATGCAGATGAGTTTGTTTCTTAATCAGGTTTGTAGAAATTTGACATCACTTGCTCACCAGTGGATCCTCTGCAGTGAATGGGTGCCGTCAGAAACAGCTGATAAACATCACAATAATCCACAAATAATCCAAACAACTCTAGGCCATCAATTATAGTCTTGTGAAGTGAAATCTGCGTGTTTGTAAGAAACAAATCCATCATTAAGATGTTTTCAACCATCCATATATTGATTTCTCCAGTAAAAACATAGTTTCTTTTTCTGAATCAGGAGAGAAATATGCATACGTTCATCAAACACAGTTTACAAGTGAAAACAGTCCAAAATCAGCTCTAAACAAAGACAATGTGAGAGGACAACAGGGAATGGACTTTTTCACTGGAGGAAGCATTATTATGGATTGAGGACATAATGGATATTTTGACCAGAAGTGGCGGTTTAAAGTTAAAACATCTTAATGATGGATTTGTTTCTTACAAACATGCAGCTTTTCACTTCACAGGACGTTAATTGATGGATTGCAGTCGTGTGGATTACTGTGGATTATTGTGATGTTTTTATCAGCTGTTTGGAATATCATTCTGACGGCACCCATTCACTTCAATGGATCCATTGGTGAGCAAGTGATGTAATGCTGAATTTCTCCATAATAATCTGTTCTGATGAACAAACAAACTCATCTACATCTTGGATGGCCCGAGGGTGAGTAGATTTTCAGCAGGTGAGTAGAATTTGTCATTCCTTTAAGGAATCATTAAAAATAATCAGAACTGTAGCTATAATTGTACAGTTTTTTGCAATCCACAGGTCACACCTGTCAATTTCGCTCATCATGTGCAAAATATTGTATTTATAATGCTGAGACCGAGAGGAGCGACTGTCCTATCTCAGGAAAGATTATCTCTAATTGGGTCGAGCAACGGGGGAGCGATGCTGCCGTTTCTAGGGCAACAACCTCCAGAGAGGAATGACTAACTGCCAACTGAGAGAGTGACAGTTGTCAGTATGTGTATTCAGGAGAATGAGCCAGTGTCAGCAATTTAACAGTCTTTTGATTGTTTTGTCGTTCACAGAGCGCCCACCTGGCCATGATTGACACGCTGATGATGGCGTACACAGTAGAGACGGTGAGTGTGGAGAAGGTGATGGCCTGCATGCAGCAATACTCCACCGATTACCCAGACGGAGACGTGCCCTACGACACAGAGGATGCGGTCACCAGCTGGATGAATAAGGTATTTGTGTTCTTTTATGAATCTTAAAGCTACCCATAATGCAATGCAAATGCATGTACTGTGCCCGATCATCATCTTATACAAACTTTTAACCTATAACATGGCCTAAAGATGTTATGATCTCTGAGGGCATCTTTGAGCGTCGTTGATGGGGACTTTTGTTTAGCCTAAATCAACAGCCTAAATCAAGACAGTGTACACACACATGCTAAACAGGCCATGAGGGACTGCAGGAAAATTTCTCGTTCTTATTTATTTATTTTTTTTGGACTTCCTGTCGTAACAATATTAAATGCACATTTGAAAGCGTTTGCGTGAGGGTTTTTGGTGTGTTTACATAATGCGTTTTACCATAACATTGAGTTTCAGATTTATTCTTAAAATTTGATTTAAGAGTTTCATTTAATGAATTACTGTCAGCATATACAATACAAGATATGAATATATACAACAAATCAGCAAATATATCTCTTAAAAATCTATTTAATTTTGTGAAGAAGCTATGTAATATAATATAATATAATAAACAAATTTTTGTCATATTTACTTGAAGTACCCCCTGAGATTTTAAGTTAATATTTTAATAATTTAATGACACATTTGCATGTTTATGGTTCTCTGAAGTTAATCGTCATGTGACATGCAGGTAAACAAATAAAATATTTCATCTTTTTAGTGTTTGTTTTGTTTTCTTTTTACTTTTAAAATAATCTTTAAATTATTTATTTGAATTTTACATTATATATATGATTTAATTATTAGCTATTCATCAACTCATAAACCCTGTAATATATAATATAATATAATATTTACCTTTTTTGTCAGCTAAACAATTTCAACCTAAAATATTTACTTAAAGTATCCAGTAATTTAATATTTGCATATTTACCGTTGTCTAATGTTGATTAATGGTCACATGACTTGCAGGAGGTACAAAATTCATCTTCTTTTGCTAAGTGTTTTTTATTTTTTAATTATTTGTTTATTTATTAGCTTTTCATAAACCCAAAAATATAATATAGGTAATGTAATGTAATATAATATAAAAATATTTTAAAAATTAACTAAT
The DNA here is from genome assembly GCA_021397915.2 of Tor tambroides. Taxonomy (NCBI): domain Eukaryota; kingdom Metazoa; phylum Chordata; class Actinopteri; order Cypriniformes; family Cyprinidae; genus Tor; species Tor tambroides. The sequence goes on along the minus strand of JAFVLL020036582.1, from coordinate 339 downwards.
TAATTGCACATTTTTTTCAGATTTTTTTTCTAAAAATGTACTTTTGCAATAATTTCAGATTTTTTTTTTTTTTAACAATGTGTTTATTGTTTTTGATTATGCAAGATAGGTAACAAAGAAACACATTTCCATTTCTTCACAATTTTCCCACCCCAACAAGAGAACATCACTCTCCTCTCCCCTATAGAAATACACAGAGTTCTCTTACAAGAGACAATTTAAATGCAAAACGAATATTGCCAGGTACCCACAAACCAAATATACATTACTGTACTTTACACATAAAAGTTATATTTTCCAACAAAACAAAACGATACATAGTTACACCTCTTGCAATAA
>JAFVLL020036581.1:0-18120 GCA_021397915.2 Tor tambroides | reverse complement strand
TGCAACACAGATTTAGTTTTCTAGCCCGCTGTGGTTTTAAAAGCTGCTATTACTTTGGAACACCATCGTTGTTCGTACTTTTGTGCGGATATTTAAAGGGTAGCCTTTGTAGGGAACGCCGCTTCAGGTCAGCGCTGGAGAAACAAAGCGTAGCCTATATACATGACTATGTTCCATAAACTGTACAGTTTGAAAGATTTGTCGTCTAAATGATCATTTATCCGTATTTCTGCCGATAGTTTTGAGTAAATGTGGATATGAGCGTGTAACTTTTGCAGTTTAAAATTAAAAATGATCTTCAGAAATGTATTTATTTGTGTTCTGGGGAGTTTGCATGGCGCGCAGAAGACTGTTTATGTGGAACAAAAAGGTCTCCCCCTTCGTGCCCACCCAGCTCAACTCTCCTTCTTACCTCTTTACACCCTAAACGCATTTTTTTCACAACCATCCGAGCTACACCTGTTAACCTGGTGTATAACTCGATGGTATATTGTTTTAAAACGTTGCATCCTATATAGTATAACGATAGTGTGTGCTAAATAACACAAATAAATAATTTGCAGTGAATATTTTAAATTCTGCTGCTCATATACGCTTCAATAATTCTGTGGTAGGTACAGCAATACATTTACGTTGTTTTGATGGCCGCTTTCTAACCAGTTGAACCAGCGCTTCATCTGTGTTCGCCTGGTTTACGCGCTTTAGCCATAAATCTGTTTACTGCTGACAGACGTGTTGTGTGAACGTATGCTTTGCATATTTAATATTACACTACACGTATGATATAGCTGTTTTTGAATTATTATTATTATTTTTTTTACATATGTGTCATGCAGAGGCGTGTCTCCAAATGTATAGCCTGATAAAACGGACTTTTTATAAAATGATTATGAATTAATTTGTAACAGATATACGTTTTTAATAGACCTTAATGGCACACGTTGTGATCAGTGTTGGGAGGCCAACTGTACACTGATAGTATGACACGTGGTCGCCATCAGTGTGAAGAGTAACCAACGTCAGCAATTGAGAAAATGGCGTACAATGTAGCCCTCTGTCGAAGGCTCCATTTGAAAGCACTGGGGCATTAACATGAATGGGTGCAAATGCATATTTACAAATTCATTTGATAGCGCCATGTAAACAGTTTACTAATCCGTGAACTAATCCTTAATATAATTGCTAGGTGAGGTATTTTAGCTAAAAATACGTTTTGCTCTTAAACACACATATTTTGCCATTTACGTTTATACTTAAGGGACTTTTTTCCCTCTCTGTGTGCCTATGATAATTTTAGAATTCTCATAGTCTGCTCTGGTGAGACGCTGTGTGGTTCTTTTGAGTTGAAAATTCCAAGTAACCAGAACGCACGCGCATACACAAAACAACCATAGTTGTGGAAAATGCATTAGAAATGTTAATTAGGGTGGAACTGTTACTCGTCGCCATTTTGATAAACGTCTTTGTGGGGCTGGCCACTGAGGTGCGGGACTTTAAAAAGCAGCGTACACACCCAGGTCAGCATATATGTTGATTTGACACTTTGTTGTGTTGCATGCGTATGTGCTGGTGGAATTGTGACTGTCCAATTCAAATAGATATAGATTTGCTTAATTTGTGCATGGACGCATTTCAGTTGCTTCAGGTTTCATGTGTTGAATGTAGGATGAGTAACAAGATTTGGGGTGGGGTGGAGGGTCAGAGCAGCTCCTTTCCTATTGTGCACACCCCTTACGTTTGGTAACGTTATGGGTCTGAATTATGTAATGCTCATAAGTAAAATTAGAAAGAGGTCTTATTGTTGAAAATAAACAAATAATTAAAACTTGTCAAAACATCAAGACCACCAAAAGCTGATATCAAGAGCATTTTTATTCAGTTGTTTAAAGTAATATGCATCTAAAGTAGTTGTTGGTAAAACTGATATTGAATGTGTGCAAAGAATACAGTGAAGACCATAGAGGGTGTAGTGAGTAAGCCATAATGTTTTGTGCATAGAGCTGTGTGGGCGGCTCCATGTCTCACGCCTTGAGTTTCTCCCTGCTTTATGTAATGTTGCATTGGTGTGACGGGGCCATTTGCAATGGCTTGATGGGCCACTTTTGAAGTCCTTCGGCAGGAGAGATTTAGAGACAAGGGGAAGAGCCACACCTTTATGACAATACCGGGTGTTAAAAGTGTAACAATGGCCCTTCCCCCTTCTTCCAGATGCTACTCTGCGTGCTCCCTTCCCCTTGTAAGCACCTATCAAGGTCCAGAAAGCAACATGTTTTTTTGCTGCAACATTTTGTTGCTCTCTCTCTTTCAAAAAATAAAAATAAAAAAATTAACAGTAGGGATGAATATTGACAAATTGTGGCAGAGGCTAATTCTTTGTGAACTGAATAATGCAGTAGAGAAGTAGTGCAAGAGGCCAGTGTGGTGGAAGCCATTAGTATAGAACTGCAATAGAAATATATTTTTTAAAAATTGCAATAAGTACTTTGGGAAACGTGAACTGGAATGTATATCCAGAATGGCAGTCTAAAGTAATGTAGCCGCTCATCTGGCTGTATGTGTGTATTTGTGAGTGGTAGGGAGAAATTGTGTTACTGAAGTGAAAACTGACTTCAGGTTTATTGATAAATAGTGAAGGGGAAGACCTGTTGAGGTGTGTGTGTGTGTAGTAGTTTCTCCCCGTTGAGCTGTTTTTGTCTCATGATATTCTGTATTGAGACCGTACACTGTTGATTTTTTTTTTTTTTTTTTTTTTTTTCAAGTGCTCAATTTTGTTGAAAGCTAGAGTTTGTTATTTAACATGGCCCATGTTTGCTGTCAAATCTAAAGTGATTAAAATAATAAATCAAAAATATAATTTTAAAGAGCAACTAAAAATGAATTGTCTGCTGTCTTGCAATTAGAGAGTGCTGTAAATTGCATGCTTTTTTAAAATACAAAATAATACACCCAATATCTAACAAATGCTTTGGTTGCTTTGACTGAAGGAAAAACCTACAGGCTTACAGCAGGGCTGAAATAACAGCAGTTTTGTATAAGTAACTCCTAAGTAAAGATTTGTGCATTTAAAGTAGCTACGTCTCACCAGACCTTTGCAAAGTGGATTCAGAGAAAAAAAGGTTGTGAAAAAGAAAGCTTCAGCTTTGAATCGAATCGTGGCGTTTCGCCGGGTAAATAAACGAGCGTGTTGCGATTGCATGCTCAGGCAGTCTGAAGCCACACTTGCCTGCTCTGTCCTCTCTCTCTCTCTCACTCCCTCCCTCCTTTTCTCTCTGTCCTTTTCTCTCCATCTCCGCTTGTGATTGTAGTACTACAGAAGGCAGGGGGAGGGGTTTTTACGAAGAAGGAGGTGCGACCAATCGGGGGCCAGGAACACCTGTGTGCAGTTTCTCAGAAGCCGTTGACGGTGCTGCACGCGAGGCAAACTCGTTTTCATTCTTCCTCGCTCGCTCTCTCTCTTTCTCCCAGCAGCGTGCTTGCTTGAGTGCAGTTTTTTTTCCCTTTTCTTTTCCTGGCTTGCACTTTTGCTCTTTTCCTCTCTTTGTCCCTCTGTATTGCATAGGCTGTCTTTCTTTCTGCTGCAAGACAACATGCATTTTTGATTGATTCCCACATTTGCAGGATTTGCAGAACGTGCAGGCAGGCAGTCTTGTCAGTTCGGTCATATGACGTGCTACTTGCAGGGCTTGCCTGAGCAGGAAGAGGGAGGAGAGGAGGAAAGAAGAGAGGAGATAAGAGGAGAGGAGGGGGTGGGGATTGAGGAGGGAATGCACAGCAGCACTTCCTCGTGGGCTTCCCTTTTTCTGCTGTTACCGAGAGCGATTCTCTCAAAACGACCGTTGTTTTGAACAGGGGAAATAGGAGGACGAGGGACAAAGGGAAGAATGCTCGTAGCACGTAGACATGGTGAAAATGTGAAAGTTAAGTGTGCGTTGTGCCTTTAAGAGCACCCCTCCCATTTTAACCCCTTACCAATGTGTCCTCTTCTCTCCCCCTTTCCCTATTTTGAACCATCTGTGCTGTGTTTTTTGAAAAGGATCGAAGTCCCGAAGTACCTCAGCTTTGGACTAGCATTCAGTACCACAAGCACGTTCACACCCTCAAGGGCTTTTACACAAAAAATGGGCTACAATACATGATAAAAATGAGTGTTTGTATGTTTATTAGAGAGATGTCTCCTAATAAACATTTTTGATGTTCGTTGAGAGTTGGATCAATAGTGTTGGTAAGACCTAATTCTTATTCTGGTCAAATGGAGAATAAGAACATTCTTTCTCTCCTTGTCCATTGATAACATTTGTGACACGAGGCATCAGAAACCCTCTCTCAAAGATGAATATATTCACCGCAGAGGCTTGCTGTCACAAGGCAGCGTGAACAGGTGGATGGGACTTGGCTTGAAGTTCAAATCATTGGTTGGCGCCATTTTGCAGCATGGCTGCCCAAGTTGTTGTGGGACGGGTTTCAGGGTCTCGCCTGATTCAGATTTCTTCATTTTTTGCAGCATATCTAAATTATTAAATTTTGGCACTGATTTAGAACATTTACATATTTTTATTTAAATTGTAAACACTGAATAAATTTGACTTCTGTTGTGGCAAATAAAATAAGTTCACGTTATGTTCAAACTGTTGACTTTTCTCCAAAAAATGGAGCCGTTCGTGCTTCTTTGACAGGCTTGATGACGTCCTGGACTAGAATTACTTGTGAATTCTCAAGCGTAAATTTTGAACCTAACCTTGTTGTTTTCTTTTGAATGTTCAGATAGCATTGAGGGTATTTCTACAGAATGCAGTGCAGTGGGACAGTCTAGATATGCGTGTAGAGCTGTGTTTTTATTTTTTAGTGTCTGTGTGTGGGAGGGGATGTGAGACTAGGGGTGTTTCCCAAGGGGAAAAAAAGTTCATGGTGGTTTACCCCTCTGAAGTATGGGCCCCATGTTTGCCCCATCCCCCCAATGACTCTTTATTTCTCTGGTGAACAGGCCGTTCTGAAGGCGTCGCCATCATAAACACTGGTGAACGGGGGTGCCCCTTGAACTCAAAATTCTTTACATTTTTCTTTCTCCTTTTTTTCCCCCAAATGGACCAATGAACATGTATTGAGTGCCTGGGGTCATAGTGTATATGATGTTGACTGAATGTTGACACAAGCAACTTGAACTGATTAATATTCATTCAAGTTCTCATTGCATATTTAAATGGATGCTCTGCTTGTTTAGGAGTGAAATAAATGAGTGTGTTCCAAATTGGTTTTGTTGCACTGTAAATAATGAAGCTATTTTGCACATTGTTCTTCCGCAGGATGTGTATGTTAAAATGCTGCTGGCTTAAATTCCTGCGCTATTTGTGCTCCTGATCCTGCTTGGGCAAATCAAGCACAGCAATTGAAATGTTTATTAATCTACATATTGCCATTATTTTATATTTACCCTGTTACATATTTGAATGAATATTGTTAAAACTGAAATGAAGTTGCTTAAAGATAACGGCTAGCTAGATGTTGGTTTCCCCTTACTTTGTTTGCTTTTTTTGCATTAGTGTTAGTTGAACAGCATGTCTTTCAAATCACACACTTTTTGTTTGCCGTCTCTCTTTAGTTACTCGTTCATATCCACTTTGCCTTTGCAATTATATTAAGGTATACAGGTCCCTCAAATCAATCCTTTTTTCCTGAGTGTTTCCTGACTCACACCTCATTTCTGTAGAGTTGGGTTATAATGGAAGAAAACTGTCCACCATCATAGGATGGTGAAAATTAGGCTTGTGACATTTTTATGTGGCTCATAATGATTTCTTGTGATGCCTGCATGGTGTCATCTTCCAGCACCAAAAAAAAAAAAAAAATTCTACCGTACAAGCTGCTATTAATAGCTGTACTCTTTTAGTGAATTGATTGAGCATATAATTGTTCCTTGCACCTACAAATAATTAGAAACTAAATTAATATCCAATTAGGTTGCATTTGTTTTCGTACATTGCAACGTAACAGAAACGGAGAATTATTTGAAAGCTCTTTCTCTCTCTGTTACATTAATAATTCAAAAGGAGAAAAATCCCGGAAAATTTAAAAATGAGGATATGACTCAAGTCCTACAGAATCACATTACTGCTGGATTAATCATCACAAGAACGTTACACCACGTATTAGAACAGGGAAGATGTGGCTTATTTTCTCTTTAGTGACCATCTCCCCTCTGTCTTTGTATGTATAAATAATGTATGCATGTATGCAATGTATGTTTTAGAGAGCTGTGTGCCAGCAAATTGTTAATTGGATGCTGACCCGCCATTGCTAGCTATTCACACCGAATAAACAGAACATTTTGTAAGTGTAAAACTCTACTCTTGAAGTCAGAATTAAATGCAAATTCACTATCTATTTTGTTATTAATCCAACCCGATCTCACCCAGGTGAAAAACAAGTGCACTTCCATAATGTACTTAAAGTGCTCTATTTTCACGCACTAATTTTGCACTTAATATACTAAAAATGATTCTTTAGTACTTCTTAAGATAAACTTAAGATCATCTAAGTGTACTCAACTGTGCTATTTTGGAACGCCATGAATATGAACTAGAACGCAGTTTTAACATACTATCTCTGTATTAAAAAAATGTGTTTAGTTACCACTTGTAGTACACTTGAACCATCTTTCATACACTAGTACATTCAAGTGTACTACAAGTGGTGACTAAATTTTTTTTTAATACAGAGATAGTATGTTGAAACTGCATTTTAGTTCATATTCATGGTGTCTCAAAATAGCACAGTTGAGTACACTTAGATGATCTTAAGTTTATCTTAAGAAGTACTAAAGAATCATTTTTAGTGTACAAAATTAGTGCGTGAAAATAGAGCACTTTAAGTACATTATGGAAGTGCACTTGTTTTTCACCTGGGCATGAAAGTGCATATAAATAGTACGCCAAATAACGAAAAAATGAAAACTCGTGGTATTGATACGCAAAAATGGACTTTGGCGTGTATATGCTACGCGATGGGAAGGATTAGGGTTGTGGGGTAGATGCGTATCATATGTGCGCAAAAACTGCGTATCATATTATGCACGCCAACAAATTTCGTATCATGCACGCGAAACCTGTGTATTATATGCACGCCAAAAACGCGTTCGTATCATATATAACCCAATGACCATTTTTGCGTATAAATACCACGAGTTTTCTTTTTTATTTGGCGTACTATTTATGCGTATTTTCATGAGATCCAGTTGGATTAATAACATGCACTTACAAAATAGGTAGTGAATTTACATTTAATTCTAACTTCAAGAGTAGAGTTTTTACAAAATGTTCTGTTTTGTAACACTTACAAAACAGAACTTACAAAATACTTAAAAAATATTCTGTTTATTCGGTTTGAGCTAGCAGTGGCGGGTCAGCCTCCAATTAATAATTTGCTGGCACACAGCTCTCTAAAACATACATTGCATACATGCATACATTATAAAAAATGCATACAATACATACAAAGACAGAAGGGAGATGGTCACTAAAGAGAAAATAAGTTACATTCTTATGATTCATCCATGCATATTTAAAAAAAAAAAAGTTCTACTTGCAATTTTTAATAAATTGTCATAACTGGTTTTTCCGGTGAAACGACATGCTTGCTTCTCTGGTGATGTTTCCAGACATTTTGTCCTCTTACACCCTGCAGATGAGTTCAGCGCTCACATTTCAAAATCTAGTCAACAGCCGATGGACAGAACTTTTTTTTTTTTTTTTTTTTTTTAAACTTTCTGATAAATCATTCCACTTGAATGTACGACATAGGGAAGGAAAGATTGATCAATGCTTCAGTTACATCTCAACTTTTTTTTTTTGCATTAAAAGAGAATTAGTCTAGTTTTGATTTGTTTATAACGTTCAATCTGTTCCTTCATATTGGTGAGGTTCATATATTTCTTTAAGTTCTTGTAGCAGTATTACAGCTAGCATTTAACTGTCAATATAAATGAACAAAAACAGAAGTTTGCAGTTGTTTAATTGCTTAATTTTGTTGAAAATTCACCATAGGTGTAGAAGCATGAAAGTGACAGAGAACGTACATGGCTTGTTCATGTCTTTACCCTTTTCTCCTTCATGAGGCCACAGAGATCAGTCAACACTGTTCTTCTCTTTTTATGCTATTTTCTCTCTGTATCCCTCTTCCTCCCCTTCCCTCTCTTCCTCCACATTGCAATTCCCTCCTTACCGAGTCCAAATCACTTAAAATGGAGCCTCTAGATCACATGGCCTCGTAACAGGCATGTGCTGGTATGGTCATGCTATCCCCCTTTACACACACACACACACAAGCATTTTAAAAGCGTAGAAAGGGGGGAGGGGCTGGCAACACCCCCCTCAAGACATACATGGAGTCATACCTTCGTCTTGCAGTGTAGAGCGAAGGCCTTCTCAGGCGGAGGAGAGCCGCCATGTATGTATACATTACATACACAGAAATATATTCCTATCCATGATATTTTCAGATTGCATGTGATGGCATTCAGAGCAACATTTCAGTGGACTTTATGCTCCTGATAATTTCTGTGCAATTAAACAGTGCATTCAGGTATTGATATAAGATAGCACAAAAGGTGTCGTGAAATAGAGCTGACCAGGAGAATTGATTAAAAAAAATTTTTTAAAGTCTCCTGCAAAAAAATGGTGTTCGCTTGGTCTTGTTTGTGGATGATTTGATGGTATGCTATGCTATTTCTATACAGCCAGGAGAGAGTTGTTTAAAAAAAATTGCTGTTCACGTTTCTAGATTTAAAAAAAAAAAAAATTATCTAATACTGTTTTAATTCAGTAGTATTAAGTATTTAGGAAAATAAATTATTCACATTTTGAATTTGTTACTTTGTGTAGCTTTAATCATGAGGCTGTTCTGTGGACTACTAAGCATTTTGAACTTAATTTTGAACCCTTTTGGATTGACTTAAAACTATTTTCCCTCCAAAGAAACCACAAAACAAAGAAACCACAGTCTAAGACAAACTGCAATTTCTAATGGTCATTATTTTAAGTACATGGGAGAGAGGAGAGATAATGAAGACAGGTAAGAGGAAAGTGTTGAGTTAGGAGATTAAAAAAATAACATCAGGGGTTGACGTCACACTTTGCAAGGAAGAAGGTCCTTCATGTGGAGAAACTGGCTTTGAAAGAAAAGTTTTAGTGGTTCAAGACACATTTGCTAGATTTACTTAAATTTCAGATGAATGACAAACTGTTTGGAAAAATAAGGATCTAATGTATTCGATATTCACCAAGTAATTTACTGAAAAAATGGTTGCTTTTATAGTGGTAGAATATTGTTTTCAAACCTTATTTTTTTCATTTAAAATGGTAGTATTTGTTTTCAAACTTTGTTTGAAACATGTATAACTACTGTCTAAATAAAAATACTGAGAAGTGAAGTATTCAGTGAGAAATCTGGATTTTTAGCTTTCAGATATTTATATAAACTGCATTAAAAAAAACTGCACAAAAACATTTCAGAGTCCTTCATTTTTTGTCTGAAATGTATTTATTTGTTTTAATCAATTTTATTTTGCTTAAATTTAATATTTACTTGTTTGTTTTAATTTAAAAAAACTGTGAAATGTGCTTAAAGGTTAAGCAAAACTTGTGAAGTCTCAAGTATACCTTGCTGCATTTAAAGTTTTGTTTCTAACAGTGTAATTAAATATGAGCAATAAATATTTTGTGAATGAAATTATTTCATTTGTTGTATATGTTATGTTGTAATTTTTTTTTGATAATTCAAAGTTTGAAAAAAAAAACTTATGGAAAGGTCAACAAAATTAACAATTTGAATTTAATAATCAAATAACTGCCTTAAAAGAAACACCCTGTTTGTCTTTTTTTTTTCTTTGTTTCTTTTAGTTCAAATTGTTAAAAAAAAGCCTGAGATTTTGAATCAAGTTAGACTACTTTAAATTTGAAAACAGTAGAAATGTAGTTATTTGTTTATAGTGTGTATAGTTTAATTGATAGTTATTTGTTTCTTCAGTTTTGTTAAGATGGAAAGTGGGAAATGTTTTATTTATTTTAGTCTATGCATGCAAAGATTCAGTTTTAGCCAGAAAATAAATAAATAAACCTGAAATTTAATTTTATGGCCTCATAAATTGCTATTTTTTTCATTCATTTATATATAATACACGTCAAATGGGAACAAGGCAAACTACTTGAAATGTGACAACACGTGTTGATGCTTATTTGACCTGAACTATCCTTTTACGAAATAGATGATTATTTATTTGAGAGAAACTATGTAAACTATGCTTTATGCGGGTCGAAAATGAGCTGGCCTTGCGAAATATATATAAACTGTATGCACAAGATAATATCAGACTTTTCCCTGGCATGTTCATTCACATTTGCAGAGTTTAAGACATATAGACTTGGATTCTCCAACGAGTCATGTGCTTAAAATGTGGCTTTTCCCAACAGCGTGAACTATCTTATATGATATAGATTGCAACTAGATGTGCTGCTTCGAGTATGAAAGAATAAATTATTTACATCCGTAGATGAGCTCATCATATTCACGATCAGTTCCGAATGGAACGAAATAATTTAGTTGAAATTATTCCCGGGCTTTTATTGCGCGCTTTATTACCAGAACATGATGGAAACTATTCATTTGGTGATCTTTACGGCAGAACGCAGAAAATCCATAGGCTACAAGCTGTGCTCTTCAAGAGGACAGCACTGGAAGCGGTGCGAGTCGTGACAAAATCGTTATTAAACCGTGCTGAGTCAGGTGCACTGCATTGTGGCACATATAGCCTGGATGCTCGGTTCTGTACGAGACAGTTTCTGTTCCGTTCCACACCCCCTATTTCCTCGTCAACGTGCAGATCTCCTCTTCTCTACCAACCCCCTCCGTTCCTCGGCGGTGGGCGGTACAGTAACTGTGCGCACCGCCTCTTTCACGGCGCTGTAGTACTCTCGAGTAGACCGGTGACTTTATGAATGAAGGCAGGTCTCCCCCTCACTGCCTGCGAGAAGCTGAAGCCACAGCGCGGCGTGCGTAAAGGGGAGTGATCCAGAGAAGCGCGAGCGTTGTGCGCCCGCTGCACTGCAGGCAGGCAGGCAATCAGTCATCTAAAGGCAAATCCTCACATTAGTTCGATGTGGCTCAAATGAAGGCGCTGGTAAATGGAGTTTAATGCAGAATACAGTACTTTATTGCTGGATGAACTCGTTGATTCCTACATAACAGCAGACACTTTACGGTGCAATGATAGTGTGCAACAGCAATACATTATAATGTAGTTTAAAAGGGGAGGATGGTATTAGAATTTGAATCCATCAAATAAAATAGCAACCTTAGAGCTAGCCTATTCATCACAGTTTTTTTTTGTAAGGTCATATGTAGAACTAACGCAATTTCCACACGCGCGTTCTTTGTTTTACGCATTTTGCCGTAGCAGCCTTACGACACGACACATTTCGCTCTGTGCTGACATGGATGCTTATTCGGCTCCTATATGTTACCTATAGTTTTCTAGCACATTCTGCGCTTGCTCATGTGACTGAGATTCATTGTGGTAATTGGGCGTTGTCAGTGGAAGATGGCTGAACGCACGCTGCTCCACATGGTTGAGATGTATCCAGGCCTAAGCTACTCACTCTGAACAAGAATTTCCGGCTGGTTTTGTTGTGGTATGAGATAACCAAATTGCTTCACGTAAACATCCTCACGTACCTGTGCGCGTGGGGTGTAATGGTAATAATAGAGAGAATGAAGCTTAAATGCACAACAAAAGACGCAGCCTAAATAATTGGTGGGTAGGCTATGTGCCCATATTTATCGCGTGCTTCATGATTCACTGTATATTTGAATAATTTGGTAACTTCTACAGATAAGGTTTTTTTTTGTCTTTGCTTTTTAAAAAAAAAAAAATGCCTGTATTTTAAAATCTAAATCCTCTAATGAAACATTGTTAAATTGGGTATGATTTTTTTTTTAACGCGCTCTTCATGCAAAATGCGTAACTAGTAGATATCAGCTGAAATAAAGCTGTTTAACTGTTGTAGTTTTGTCAATCTTATTTGTCATCATTATAATTGTGCAGACTTAAAAAAATTGAGATTACTACTTTTAAAATGTAAACTAAACATGAGCAAGTGTATTTTTTTCCGCCACTGCGAGTGTCAGTAAATGAAACTGCGCGAGACAGAGAAACTTAAAAAAATAAAAAATAAATTAACGCGTGTGATTATCTGATTTAACTCATGAGCATGTGTTTTTATCCAAAAGCAGCTCAAAGGTGATTTCGTGACTTTTGCAGCTGAAGTGTGTTTTGAAGTGCAACCTGCCATTTCATTTCTTCCTGAACACTTGGGTTTCATGAAATGGCGAGACACGGGGGAGGGAGGGGTATTTGCATACATACTTATTAAAAACTCTAAAAAATTAAAACAGTATTTAACATTCTACTCTCTAATTTATATCGTTGATGAGCTTAGAAACTTGACTGACGCACAAAAGCCTTCCGGACATTTATTTACAGTTAGATTGCCTCGGTTAGTTAAGCGTCAATCCTCCTAATTTATTCTTAAATGGTGTGATTGTTCTTTGTAAAGCAACTTTGTGTGTGGATTAATCACAGTGCAAACGTATTTACTCATTTTGAGCTCACTTTCTGTCTCTTCACTCAGTTTGTAGTCAGTCATGCTGTCTGTCCCGTGTTCTGCTCCTGAGTCACAAAATGGAGGCGCACGAGCGCTTCCATCTTCTCCACGCTGAGTAGGGCACAGCAGAGCGAAGCATGAACTTTGACCCAAACTAAGGGCATATCGCCTTTTGTAAACTAAATGGATCGCGGAGTTGTTACTCTCTACAGTTGTTTCTCACACACCACCCACCAAACCAACCCCACCCCACCCGAGGGGGAAATGCCTATACATAAGGAATTTTTTTTTTCTTGTGCTTGAGCGCCTTTTCTCTGTGTAGCCTATAGATAGGCGACGCAATGTTTACGTGAATATCAGTACAAGCCGAGAAGAGATTAGTTGCTACAATTATGTCAGTGTGTGTGTGCAACTAATAAAACATTTAGACAATTCTTTATGTCATTGCTGATGAATTATGATTCAGACAACGCCCCTTTTTCAACAAGCCACTTTACTTGCCTGTGGGCATGTTCAGCAGAAAGTGATATATATAATTTATATATATATATGTATATTTTTTATTTTTGGAGCATTTTCAATTGTTTTTTTGTAGTGCACCACAAATTTAATGAAGACTTTAATATTTGCTGTTTAATGTCCTGCAATCCCTTCCCCCTTTTTAACAGAGCCACTATACCTCAGCATAATCTGCGGCCTCTTTGAAAAGTTCAATTGTTTGCTAGTAACCCCAGTCCCCTGCCCTGCCCTGCCCTACGGCTCTTTTTAAAGTCCCGGCCAAAGCGTTCCCCGTCCACATTGGGGTCAAAGGTTGAGATGCAAGGTTGAGAACTACTTGCAGACAAAACTCTTTGTCGATAAGATGAAATCTTTCTCTCTCTCTCTCTCTCCATTCCCCATGGCTCTCTGTCTCAGTCAAATGGCCAAGGGACAGAGAGAGAAAGAGAGGATGACGGATGAGAGGGAGGGGTGTTTCACATGATAATGTGCAGGAAAGGACCTCAGGTTCTCTTCATTTCACCCCCACCGGCTGCTGTTTCAGAGGCCGTTTGCATTCCTCAGCTGAGCATGTCGCTCCCTGCACACTGTGACATGCTTAAAAATTTGCAGTCAAAGGCAGTGGTTTCTCTGTGCTGTTGGGCCCATGCAAGCCAATAACAATTTTAGTTCTAAACTCTAAAAAAACATTTTGAAATAATTTGGAATTTACTTTCAGTGGTTTACTTGCCTGATGATTCTAAACTTGTATTGTGTAGATTTAAAATCATTGCTAAACAGTTTGCAATATCAAGATCACTGATAGAAAGAGAATGTGAAGATTAATTGTTGATCTTGTAATTCATGTATTTTTAGCAGATTTTAATTGTTTTTAACTAGCATTCATATGCTTTTTTGTTTTTTGACAGTGAGGGAATACTTTTCCTAATTAAACAATTTTTATTGCAGTTCTCTGTGAGAGAACTGAATTTAGGCAAAAATAATAAAAATGCTCCTATAGGCACTAGGCAAAAAACAACAAAAAAATATGCATAAACTGTGAATCTTCTGTTTGAATTAATTGGAGAAGCCTAAGCTTCAGACTAAACGTTACAAAAATATCATACTGTTTATCTGCAATCACAAAAGGGTTTCTCTCTCTCGCTCTCTCTGTCTTTTTTTAAATCAGTGTGTGATGTTACTTTATGTGGAGCATGACATAATCTTGTGGTGCAGCTTGTAATAAAAAGCAGTTCTTTTTTGTTGTCTTTCTCACTTTATCCATCTTTTGGAGTTCATTGGTTTGATAATATTCACATAACTTTGATTTATTTTAATATATCTAATGACAAAACATCTAGCTTTCATCCTTGCAACTGTTTAGATCTATTTCTGTGAAGGTTTGACCTTGCTCCTCAAATCTTTGTGTTTGTCAAATCCGTTTTTGAAAGACACTTTCAGTCACTGGTCACTTTTGCATGGACTATGAAATATTTACTCTGATTTTTCCTGCTTGCCAGTAGCATAAAAAATTTACTGTCACTGCTCTATAGCAGCCTATGAGAAGCTACAGTTTGTCTCGGATCAATGTAGCATGATGCAACTTCCTTTTCTCTTCTGTTACATTTGAATGCTTGAATGGCAACAGATACATTTCTGCTTCTTATATGGCATTGTAATTTTATATATATATATGTATATGTGACCCTGGACCACAAAACCAGTCTTAAGTCGCTGGGGTATATTTGTAGCAATAGCCAAAAACACATTGTATGGGTCAAAATTATCAATTTTTCTTTTATGCCAAAAATCATTAGGATATTAAATAAAGATCATGTTCCATGAAGATATTTTGTAAATTTCTTACCGTAAATATATCTCAACTTTATTTTTGATTAGTAATATGCATTGCTAAGAACTTCATTTGGACAACTTTAAAGGTGATTTTCTCAATATTTTGATTTTTTGCACCCTCAGATTTCAGATTTTCAAATAGTTGTATCTCGGCCAAATATTGTCCGATCCTAACAAACCATACATCAATGGAAAGCTGATTTATTCAGCTTTCAGATGTTGTATAAATCTCAATTTTGGAAAATTGACACTTAAGACTGGTTTTGTGGTCCAGGGTCACATATGTGTGTGTGTGTGTGTATATATATATATATATATATATATATATATATATATATGAGGAGTTCAGATGCAAAAGCCTCTGTGCCGTTTGAAATTTTCTTCTAAAATGAGCATTTTTATCAGGCTCCATCATTATGCATCATTACACTTTTTTCCTGCAGTTGCTTATTGATATTCAGCTGCATTTACTGGATTCATATTTTGATAATAATTTCCTAATTTTAAAGACAAAAATTTTTAGAAGATATTTTTATTATTTATAAGCCGTTATTTAATTCAGGTCTTGAAATGAAAATACAAAAATGATCAGTAACTTAACTCTAAGTCCCAGATTTGACGGTTTAATACAGACAGTGTCCACTACTGCCATGCTATTGGCCAGCACCAGTGTTCAGAGGCACATTTTAGAGGCGGG
The DNA here is from genome assembly GCA_021397915.2 of Tor tambroides. Lineage (NCBI taxonomy): Eukaryota > Metazoa > Chordata > Actinopteri > Cypriniformes > Cyprinidae > Tor > Tor tambroides. The sequence continues at coordinate 2,442 of JAFVLL020036581.1, read as the reverse complement.
AGATTTATTTTTTATTGGTTTCATTGTTATACGACTGTATTGCTGGGGCCGGCAGTAAGCAGTACATTGCCCCTCACTCTCTTCTTCTGGTATGTTACGGGTTGCATCAGCATGTGTTGATTGCTAAGCTTGGGGAGTGACCTTTCACCTCTCAGAGGAATAGGGCAAGGGGAAAAAAGCAGAGCGGTGAGGGAAGGCCTATCAGGTAATGCAGAGCAGAAAGCTCCACAGGGAGGAGTGTAGAAAGAGGGAACAAGAAACAGTGAGAAGAAAGCAGGAAAAAGGGGGGATGGGACGTCTGTTATTTCTGGTGAAGTTGTCTCACCATCGCTGCTACTCTCTAGACCACTTTGATTTATGGCTTAACCCTTGCTGTTCCATTCAGCGCATGGAACCACCGGGTTTGGTCCCCCCCAGCCGAGAGGGTATCTCCGACGGCACCCATAGCTTTCCACACGGCCACCAAGCTGAACTCCTTAACTTTATTACCAGGACGTTTTCATTGACTTGAGGAACCTCCACGTCCATCTAGACCTTAAGCAGCTCACTCTGTCCCTCAGTGGACTCGCTGTTACGCAAAGAGCGGGAAAGGGAGGTGTGTGGACGTTAGGATCCGCCCCTTCCCCTCCCACACTTACCCGCCATTTTCAGTGTTGGCTGCAGAGGCCTTGCTGTATACGAAGCTCCTCTAGCAGTTTACTGACTGAAGTTCTGTTTCATGTCGTTCCTCTGCCTACCACTGTCACATTGCGTCATGTTTAAAAGCTGGGTTAGCTTTGTATCGTTTTGGTTTGGGTTGTGTATACATTTATGCATGCACTTTTGTGATTGACTTCAGCGCTGTGGAATATTATTTTTGGAGACTGATCAGATTTGAATTTTTAGATGTGAGTTAATACAATAATTATATAGTGTAAAATAAGGTTTGCTTATGCATGGCTTTTCAAAAAAGTAGATGAAAAAGGATTATTTATTTCTCAATTTATTTAGGATTATTTTACTTTATTTACATCAGTTTAATTAGCCTAGTAAAAATGACACTTCAGTGGGTTTTTTAAGTGCTATGTCTAGCAGACTCTTCTTGGTGTGAAACGTTTCTGCAGAGCTATAAATATAAACTTTGCTGTGCTGAGTAACCTAGTCTGCTTCTCTTTTTTTTCTAGTTGACTTTTATTAAAGAAATACTGTTTTTGTATATATCTAATAATTTATTTATCTTTCATTTGTATTTGAATATATAAAGAGTGTTTTTTTTAAATAGTAACTTTGTTTAAAAATGCTTGAAACTTTTGATTCAAAAATGTGGTTTAGCCTATTTATTCATTTTCCTTCAGGAATGTTTACCTTGTTTACCAAACAAAAAATGTAGCTATGAATATATAAAATCCAGCGCAGTGTGATTATATGAACCAACCTGGCTGTTTAGTAAATCATAGCTTATTTTATTTTATCTTTTAATTTTTTTATTATTAATAGTATTCAAACCAACATTTTTTTAGCCCAAATTGTAGGTTTCACCAGTCCTTTAGATTTTTACCTTTATATTTAATATAATTCTTTTTGGACAAATTTTGAAAATAAATTCTCCAAATTGCAGAACTGTTTGAACTGACTCCATTATCTGCATGAGCAAATGCAGGATGAGTTACGCATGGTTTATTTGTTGAATTTGTAGCTTCTCCTAAATGTTTTCGAAAGTATCTGAGATGCAGTTTATTTTCAGATCCCTCTAATGCCCAAATGCAATTGAATTACTGTGCAAGTACAAGCTGTTATTTTGCTACTTGAATATGTGGTTTAATTATGAGTAAAGTTTGGTTGATTTTAGGGCTGGGCGATATATCGAACGATATGATCATGTGCATCTCGTCAGTAAAGCCGGTTCCGTGATTAGCGGTAAATCCCCATCACCTGTTTTCAAATGGAGCGGCATTTAATACACGGAGCCGTAGTTCATTGACAAGCTACGTAATATCGAGTTCATTATCGCAGATGAATCGCCTTCGATAATGAACGCGATATTGTGTAGCTTGTGCAGCAATGTACATTGAGTGTATTTTATCCTACACTCGTTGTGTAGCTCCAAAAATTTATATTTTGTATTCTTGTAATTCAGGTATCCATAATCAGCTGCTTTGCAAAGATTTACACTCCAGCCCATAATATATATATATATATATATATATATAAAAATAGGTTAGGCAGTGAAAGTATGTGTGTGAGGTGAATGAATGTATAAGTCATGGAGGAGGGGTTAAAGATGCGAGTGAATGCTCTTTTCTTGCTGGCATATTGTTTCCCTTCTTCCTCTCTTTCTCTTTCTCTCTCTTTCTGCTTATCTGCCCTTCCCCCGTTTTTAAATCAACCTCACCTCTGATTGGCTGAGGTGTCAATGGCTCAAAGCAAGACAGGAAGTTGCTCGTTGAGGGTTGTGACTTCTAA
>JAFVLL020036580.1:0-46975 GCA_021397915.2 Tor tambroides | reverse complement strand
GTAAATATGAAAAGACGATCTGTTCACGTGTTTGAACTGAGGCAATACAGTGATCTGTCACACATTGAAGAGCCACAAAACGGTATTTATTGTTTATTTTATTTAGAAGTAACCTGCTCTGTCTTCTCTGTCAGTGTTTTGTCAGTTTCCTCTTTGCTCCGCGATGTATTTTTCACTGCGTGAGAACATGTGTGTAGTGTGAGCGGCATTGTTTGTCGGTCATGGCAACAGTAACTAAGGGTGGGCGGGTTTTGCGAACGGTCAATTAATAACAGAATTTTCATTTTTGGGTGAACTAACCCTTTGAATCTCATAATTGCAACATTATATATTGCAACTGCGCTTCTCATAATTGTGATTTTATACCTCACAATGTATGATTTGTCTCGCAATTTAACGTTATATCTAATGGCGTTTTGTCTTGCATTTGCGACATTGTTTCTCATAATGGTGACTTTATATCTCATAATGTGACTTTATATCTCATAATATCTATAAATTTGTGAAGATTAGATAACTATGGGCCAGATTTACTAAACAGGCAAATTAGCATTAGAAGTGCAATTCCATAAAAGCGCCGACGGGAAGGGAAAATTCTGCGTGTGATTTACTAACAATGAGCACATTAAAGAACACAGACACAGCCAGATCATTTCCATAATGTCCAGTGCAGTCTACCAAGAGCAGCGCAAATTACCGTCTGCTTTAAGACATGCTTTTTTGGCCATTAAATAATGGTGCAAATACCAGTAATTTGACGAGCGCGGTAAGTTCGTAAATTGCGTTGCGTGATTCATTTGAATACTCTCCTCCCATAAATTTTGCGTCTGAAAGGGAAACTCCTACAAACGCATATTCAATAAGGTCAGACGCAAAAATAACTGTGTCCACGCCTTTTCAGCACTAATTTTTCACTGTGCGTCTTTAGTTAATCCTGACAGTACTATTTTAATGCCAAAAGATGGTTTGCACTGGCGCAAGCTGTTAGTAAATCTGGCCCTTTGTATCTTATTTATAACTTTATCTCACAATTATCTTCTTTATTGTTTACTCTGAGACAGAAAAAGGGTTCCACAGCAAGAGTTGAACTTTTGACCTCAAAGACTTAAGCAAAAAATACTCCTCTGCGTCACATCAGCTCCTGCTCAAGTGAGGCCCGATCCCCCTGAGACTGAAATCCTAGAATCGCCCTTTTCTGCACCGTCAGAAGGTAGGAGGCTGAGAAAACAGTGTATCGTACAATCAGTTGAAGGTATTTCCTAAGCTGTTAGATTTATGTTTCTCCCCTGGGCACTTGAGCGCTTCATTGGTGGTGGCCTCATTCAAGTTGTTGATCTATGTTGCATGCTCTTTTTTTTCCACTTTACGAGGACTGTATTGGGGGCAGGCCCCTCCCCGAGCCTGGGGCCACACCACCTCCGATGGGCTTGGTCTTGCCTCCACCTTCCTCGTACCTGTGTGTGTGTGCATGTTGGCTGCCGTGACACTGTGAGACTTGTTCTGGGGCGCCTGACATGCCGACAAACAATCAGAGTGAAACATACACAAACACACATATGCACACACCTCTCCCAACCCTCCTTAACCTCCACACGCAACTACAAAAATGCACAACGTAGTCAATCCTTTTGGAAAATCCATCTTAACTGAGTTTCAGAACATGTTCTTAACCACCTTAGGATAGTAGTTGGTTTTTAGGTAATAAACTTGAAAACTGAGCTAGTATTAAGCTAGTAGACCATCCTGGATCAGCACAAATCAGATACCAGCTGTTCACACCAGTTTAAGGTGGTCAAGCTGGTTTTGAGAACATGGTGCAACTACAGACCAGCTAATAACCATTTAGACCAGCTAGAAACTAGCTTCCATGTTCCAAAACCCAGCTACCATCTTGAACTAGATTTTCTATCAGGAGTGAGATACCTGGAGTAATCTCTACATGGAAGAGCAGCCAACTATGCACTTACAGATATGTGCAAAACCCTGACAAACACACACACAGTTTTTTGTTTTTTTTTGAGTATTTTGCCCATGTTGTGATCTTGTGCACGTCTTCATCTCTCACCACAATACATTTGTCAGCAAAAAAGAATGTATATATTTGGCAGCCCATCAGCAAAGACACACTCTTGTCTTCTTTCCTGCTGATCTATGACTTTAAAGAAAAGTTTTCACTTACTGCTTTGTACGTGCACTGTACTGGTGCCATTGTCCTTCCCCAGAATATTCTCTGCCACACATGTGTAATTCCCAGAATCCTCCAGCTTTGCACTGCTGATCTGAACTTTGGAAGTTTTCCTTCAAGAAGAAGACAGACAGAAATAGGAGAAACAGTCAAGGATTCTGCTATAAAAATGGAAGAGGGAGAAACTCTCCAGAGGAAACCTCTGTATAAATTAGAGATCAGTTCAAGTCTATAAACAGAGATAGAACAGAGACGTATGACGCTCTGAGAATCCCAGTGTTCTGGTTTGTAATAAGTAAGCTTCACACTGCTTCCACAAACGGTTCTTTTTGGTGAAGAACATGACTAATGATTCAGTGAAGTTGGACAAAATAATTGTCTTCTTTGTATAAGATAATTTTCAAGGCAATTTACTCACTTTAATATTGTTCCAAATCTGTATAATTTTTATAGAACTCAAAAAGTAGATATTTCTGAAGAATCTTCACAGAGCTCTTTTTATATGACAGTTCATAGTGACCATGTCTGTTAAATTCCAAGAAAAAAAAAGTACCATAAAGAATCATAAAAGCATAATCCAAATGAATTGTGTGATATATTTCATGTCTTCTGAAGCATGAATATGAATGCTTTGTGCGAGGAACAGACCAAAATTGAAATCACAATTTACTGCAAATCTTTGGGTTCCCGAATGAAGGCTTGATTCAAGATTTGATGCATGTGTTACTTAGAACTGACTTTCAAAGAGCTGCATGAAGACTTGAGGGGGAAAAATATATATATATATTGTGACATAATAACATTTTTTTAACAACATAAGCTTAAAGGAATAGCTCACGCAAAAATGAAATTTTTTTATCATCATTTACTCACCCTCATGTGGTTCCAAACCTGTAAAAGTTTCTTTCTTATGTTGAACACAAAATAGGATATTTTGAAGAATTTTAAAGGACCGAACAGTTGTTGGTCCTATTTGACTTCCATAGGAAAAATACTATGGAAGTCAATGCGGAGCATCAATTGTTTGATCACCAGCATTCTTCAAAATATCTCCTTTTAAGTTCAACATAAGAAAGAAACTCATACAGGTTTGGAACCACATGAGGGTTGCTAAATGATGACAAAATTTTCATTTTTGGGTGAACTATCCCTTTAAGTAATTAGTTTTTATAGAATCTTTGGACCCACAGGTTGGTAATCCAGCTTTGAGAGACCAACTTAAACCGTCTGAGATCATTTTAAACTAATAACACTGTTTTCAGCAGAGTTTTCATTTTTGGTGACCTATTTCTTTAATCATGTCATTAACAATATAATAGACATGCATGATGAAACACTTCACTTTAATTACAAGGGCACAGGTAGTCTTTAGCACACTGCCCATAACGATAAAGCTCTTGACTTATGTGAAGGTCACAATCTACTCTCAGAATGTCTGATAAACGTCTAGAACTTGAGGTTGGGTTCTGCTGGTGTGTGCTAGTGGACATGCTGACTCACTTGCCGTTCCTGGAAATTTTGATCTCTTTGCTCTTCTTCAGTTCAGCGCCATCTTTGTACCACTTGTACTGCGGGGTGGGCTGGCCGGAGGCCTCACACCTCACAATCAGCCTGCTTCCTTCGTCCACCAACACAGGATTTTTCATGCGCTTCAGTGAGGGAGGAGCAGCTGAACAACAGAAAGAAAGAATATTGTGTTATAATACACCAACATGTAGTAGGGTTGATGCAGTGATGGAGCAGAAAAGAAAGGGAGGGACGCAGAGAGAGAAAAATCCAGAAAAGTCTCTTAGCTGGCCAGATGATGTCACCAGAGACACTGGCAGTGTGAGGCAGTTCTCTCTTCCTTTCAGTCCAGCACTGAGCTCTCTCTGCTCTCAGGGATCAATGCAGCATATTTACAACACTAAAAGACCTGCATTTTGTGCTGCTCTTCACTTTCATGGACTTGACAACACATGTGAACAGGCTAAAATAACAACAGGATTCACAGGCAGTGTTAGGAGTAACTAACTACACCAGCGACACTACTAACTTAAAGGGATAGTTCACCCAAAAATGAAAATTCCTTCATCATTTACTCACCCTCCACTTATTCCAAAGAAGATATTTTGAAGAATGTTGGTAAGCAACAGTTGACGGTAGCCATTGACTTCCATAGTATTTGAAAAAATTCCTTGGAAGTCAATGGCTACAGTCATCTGTTTGGTTATCAAAATTCCTCAAAATAAGTTCTTTTCAGAATTTTCATTTTGAGGTGAACTATCCTTTTAATTTACATTGGTTTTAAAAACATTATAGCGTTCCAATATCGTGTTTCCAGTAACGACGTGGCAGTTCTACACATATATTTTTAAATGACATGTTGTATTGTGCACAAGCTAAGGAAATAATCAAATGTGCTCTCCTAATGGTCCTTTCTCAAGTGTTGCGTGTGAATGTCAGATTCATTTTTAGCGAATCGTTTTATACTAAGCAGTCCTCTCTGTCCAAGCGTTTATATGTCTGATTCACTCAAGTGAATCAGTTTTGCACTAAATGTCTCTCTCAATGACAAAATCGTTAGAATGTATGATTCATTTTAGTGAATTTGTTCATACTAAGTGGTTCTCTCTGTCAAAGTGTTAATATGTCTGATTCAAATCTGATTCAAATGAATCAGTTCAGGCTTCAGGCTAAACGGCTCTCTCTCTTTGATAGGAAGTGTCAGCGTGTTCAGTTCGGTTCATACTAAGCAGTCCTTTCTGTCAAATGTATGATTCATTCAAGGGAATCACCTTGTGCTAAATGGTAATCTCTCTGATATGAAGTGTTGGTATAGTGGATTCATTCTACTGAATCAGTTTGTACTAAACAGCTTTCTCTCCCATGTACCATGTACCAGGTTGTGGTTTGAAGGGATACACATAAAACCGAAAGCTAACGATAAATTAAATTACTTATTAGGTTGTGTTTTATTAACGTCTACACCTACCCCAACCCTAAACCTAACACTTACAATAATGCAAAAACAGTAATTATTGTTGTACAGTGTGACAAAAATAATGCTATATTGATGTGCGCATCCCCAGTAGTTTTAGCTTTATCTGTTCTAGCCTTAACCATGTACAGTATTGGAATGTCTGATTCATTCATCTGAATTGGTTTGATCAGTTCATGCTTTAAAAAATTATTCACACAAAAAGCAGAATCTTTAGCTGATGTTCATTACTACGTTTTCAACTCATTTATATAAATTAGTACGTATTCTAGTTTATAGTTGCTTATTTGATTGTTCAAGCATTGTTTTGTGCCAAAAATAGGCTACTGTTCTAATTTAAAAACAAATAGTTATAAATGTAAAAAGATACTGACCCTTTAGTAGCTTAAGTTCAAATCAACAGTACTTATCTCACTATTCAAGGAAACCCAGCCCGATCTCACGGCAATTCGTACATATTTTACGAGGTGGCTAATTCGTATGAATTCGTACGACCTCACTAGTACAAATTCATACGATTTTTGCTAAATCGTACGTATTTTAGGAGTTGCCAATTCGTATGAATTTGTGCAACTGACCTACACATAACCCCGCCCCTAAACCTACCCGTCACTGGGGTTTAGACAAATCGTACTAAATCGTACGAGTGAGGTCGTACGAATTCGTACGAATTAGTCACCTTGTAAAATACGTACGAATTGCCGTGAGACAGCATTGGGAAACCCCAGAAATTATGATTGTTATTATTCACGATTTGGTGACTTCATCTTATATAATTTATTAATTAGCTGAATTTACTATAAAGAACAAAATCCATCCAGAGACTTTAATCCCAATCAATCTTCTAGAATGAGACAATGACCTTAAAAAAAGTTGTTTTGAAAAAGCATGTCGTCAAAACACCAGTGTTCGAGAAGAAAGCAGAGAGACTTAGCTTGTCTTTAACACATATTTTGAAATTATGCAAGAACAGCGATTGATGACTTCATGAATCCTAAAGAGACACTCAATCTCAGACAACAGTCAAAACACCAACAAAGTGGAGGACAACGGCGCTGAAAGGAGGTGAAGTTGCTACATGTGGGCCGCCACATGCCCAGACGCTGCCATGCATAGTCACTCAGGAAATGCGTTATGGGATTAATGCAGACTCAGACAGCAATCACAAGGCTTCAAAGAGTTGCGGTTCCACATCCAAAGGGCAGAACTGGGCGATGCTGTTTGGCTGTACCCCACTGTCCTGGATGAGAGAAGGGTGCATGCTGCCCCAAGGCTGGGGCAGGAGTTGGTGTAGCTCTTTGGACCAATCCATGGAGGAACTTACACTTTTACAATGGCCACCTCTTCATTACTTGAGAACACACAAGATCAATACCCAATTAAAAGCCTTCAGCTATTACTGCAAAAGATGGCAAGCATCAAAAAATAAACAGATGCGCATACACAAGCATTAACATCAATTAGAATCTTGACAGAGGTTGCTAAAATAATCAGCAGTCATCCTAATTTTGGAACTACTGTCCCACTTCCCCGTCCCAGTAAACGCAGCTGTTTTATCCGAACGTCTGCTTTCATGGCTGAATGATGCAGTCTGTTCTGATGTTGCGTAGCTCGAAGTAACATGACAGTCTCTGGCACAATGTTTGGATTGTACTGTCAGTCGAATAACGTCTCAGGTTTCCCATGACAGCCTCTAGTGATGCGCATTCTCTCAGAAAAACCGCCAAGTGTCCGATGTGGTTCTGCTCCACACCATTTAATGCTCACTGCTGTCGTTACCCCTCAGAGGCCATTAGACTGATGGGATACAGTGCGCCAGCAACGCGATTCTTTATACAAATATTTAAAGACACTGTAATCTCCTTGTATATTTGTGCTGAATGAAACCGTACTGATTAATCGCCTGAAAACCCCTCGAATTCGATAAGCACAGTTTTCTTTTAATTAAACAGAAAAGTTAAAGATGTTTAATAAAGAAACAAACATCAACACTGACTGAGAAAAAAAGAAAAAGTCGTTGGAATTTGATTTCATGATACTCAACAGAAAGTCACATGGAAAAACAAACCGAAAACCTTATTGTCTGAGCCTTTATGAGAACTAAAATGATTTTATCATCTGTCTAGAAGCTGGATGAGTAAGCAAAGTCCTTTTTTTTTTCTCACCCTAAACTCAGGGCACCTGCATCATTACTCAGCTTGCCTTTGGACTGACTGTGTTGTGCAACACAGCTTATGATGAATTCAAGCCGAGTTAGTATGTGTTTCGCATTACATGCTGCATAACGTCCGTTACTGCGACTTTATTCAAGAAAGCACGAGTGACAGATGCATACTTGTGCATAACGGCTAAGTAGGGTGCGTTAGGGGCCGAATCGAGGGTTGAGAACGTCTTGGTTAAGCACATGACGTGTATGTGAGGGTTCTGTGGAGAATGACTGACATGAGGCATCTTGTTCCGAGTTGCTTTTGTACATGCAGGGTGATACTTGCCCATGTTCAGATAAGAAGGGTGGGGTGTCTGATTTGTACGCTTCATGTTTTCTCGACTCCAGAGTAATACTCTGAGCTTTATACAGTCATACTCTATGACAGAGTCATTCTAGACTATTCAACCTCATAAAGAAGATCAAACAGAAGTATGGGCTTTATTAAACTAGGCGCTGAAAACTGTCAAATCACACTTAAATGGCAAGTCATAACTAATGCCACATATGCGTGATACATCAAGCATTATCATGTCTCAATTTGGGGAAGAATGAAGCACTACACAGCCTGAATAATAACCAGCAGAGATGGAAAACCATTATTCTTAGAGTTTATTGCTCATTTAATAGCAATGCGGCTTCTGCTACTGTGGGGGGAATGTTTGTTTGCGCTTCCTGAGCATGTAGATTATTTCTCCATACCACCCCTCAGGTAGCGTATTTCATCAGAGCTTTAACACAACTGTCACACTTTTACGAGATGCATGACACTGTCTCGGTGGCCCTGCCTGTAATTCAGAAATGGCTTGGAAATGCATAACCTGAGGGACAGTGCCAAAGCTCAGTTTAAACTGGCGAAATCATTCTGTGGTTAGGAGAAAGGGAAGGATTATGGAAATATGTATAAACCGCACAATCTTTGCTATCAAGACACGGCATAAATCGCAGTTCTTTCGCCTTCCCGCTGTTTCCAAGGAACCGAGCGTTTATTTTCACTTTCGTGTTATGACACATATCTTGTTTGGATACATAGTTTCAGTATTCCAAGAAAATTCCTCATGCAATAGCTGTCAGAGTAAGGTGCAACACTGTGCTGAAGGTTTATGTTTTACACGCGGGTGTGTGGCATGTGTGTATTCTGGATTCAAAAACAATCCACTGAATTTTTGTCAGTTATAAGCATTATTTTAGCAGTATTTTGATTATCCAGCTATGTGTTAGGAAATAGAGTTCCTGATGAAAGGCTTGATTAAAAAAATTAATAAATATAAATATAAATAGTGTTATACTACATCATTTGATAGTGTGTTTTTTAGATCTATAATTAAATAGGATTTATATAGACTTTTCTTTGTTGCAGTTGGTTTCAGTTTTGAAAAAAATAATTCTCTTTCGTCCATACGGATTATACGCAAGTTTAAAATAATACAGTCAGGTGTCTTTCTCTTTCTAAGTTTTTTGGCAAAGTGAGTGCATGAAATAATATCAAAACAGGTTTGCATAACATTATGAAACAGCCTTTGAAGTAGAGTTGCAACCTCAACTGTAATTGAGCAAGCATGAGCTTGGTATAAAACAACCACATAAAAACTGATTCATCAAGACATATTTCACAATTGAGAAAATATGCTTGTGCAATGGAATTTGGCTCTTTATTTTTCTTTTCATATGACAATGCAAAATTAATCGCTAACATACTGAATAAATATTCTGGGGGAATTCACTAAGAAGGAACTGGAAGCATCGTCTGTTGTTTAGGCACCTGCTTCACTCAAGGAATTATGCAAATATTTTATGCAAAAATTCAGTGGTGAGCATATACTGCATGGCACAAGGTCTTTTCCGCTGTGGAGGATGCAGCACACCACCACAATTTGGCATACTTTACCGGTACTGTACTGCATTCCTGCACAACTCTGATCCACATATATGAATATGTGCTTTGAATTGCAAACAGCACAATTATGCCTGTTCTACAAAGTACACTGTAATAAAATTTTATTTCCTGTCTGCTTTCTGTGGGCAGTAATAGCATGACATTTATCAAACTAAACAAATTGTTCAGAGCATTATCGTACTAAACAAATACCATTTGGTGTATAAGGATCGGTGTTGGGCAAAGTTACTTTTAAAAGTAATTCATTACAATACTGCATTACTCCCTAAAAAGTAACTAAATGCATTACTTTGTTACTTTTTATGTTGTGTTACCTTACTTTTGCATTACTTTTTCTCATCTGGGTTGGGCTTGCTTGTTTGTTTTTAATATAAAAAAGTTCTATTTTCAGCAAATGTAAAAGCGCTTTCACACCAAAATTGAAATGAGTAAAGGACGTAAAAAAAAAAACCTTTCTGCTGTGCTGCCATTCTGAATTGCAGTTCAACACTCTTACTTCAGCAGTCAAACAAATGTGAAGTGAATTCAACAAACGTAATGTTTAACTAAAGTCATTTTTGCTTATTTGTATTGTTGAAATGGATCATCAAAGGTCAGCAGCAAAGACACCGGTTAATAAATTGTGATTAAATACTTAAAGGATATTTGTGTTATTTAACATTTACTTACTGCAGGTTTGCGTCATATACAGAGTTTGCATTTCACTGTTCATTTTGAGAAATAGAGAAACTGTTTTTGTGCAAGTGAGATGAGTAAATGCATGTTCACATTTACTCTAGAACAACAGTAAACATCATGCCTCTGCACTCCCGATTTCTCTCAACATGAGGACAGGAGAGCTGTTAGTAAATAAACAGGAAAACAAAGTAACTGCTGTTACTCATTTGAATGATTTTGAATTAAAAAGTAATGTGTTACTTTACTAGTTACTTGAAAAAAGTAACTTTATTACAACATTCACATTACTTGTAATGCGTTACTACCCCCAACACTGATAAGGAGTAATCTATACTAAACCAAATTTACATAAAAAATGCTGTTTCTACCTGAAATGTCAGTTATTTGATTTAAATCCAATGCATTTAATAGTTTGATTTGATGTGGTTATTGAATAAAATTGTATGGACTGAAATACCACACAAAAAAGTGGCGCAAATCATGTACTGAATTTGCTTCTCAAATCTGAAAAATCTTGACAGAATGCTTACTTTACAACTCACTTAAAGAAGGTGCTCCCTACTTTTGTGCCAAACCTGATCCTAAAACACTTTAATATCCTCATCCATTTTAGAAACAGAAACACTTCTGAATGCTAAAAGTGGTAGAAAAATAAACAAACAATGCAAAACGTCCTGTCATGAGGATGCCTAACATGTCCAGTATATTTCCTCACATGGGGATATACCTTTTGTACAAGTAGCATGTTCCAGCTCTCACCAACACACAAAAGATTCACACGTAGGCATTGTTACAGAAAGCAAAGCCTGTTTTTGAGGAACAGTAAATATCCATAGCCTGAGGAGATGCTGTGCTCTCTCTTGCGGCTTGACAAGATGTCTGATTCAACCGTCATGAACAGCCACGGCCAACGTGCCACCCGTATGTTGCCGATCAGATAGGATTCACCACAGTTATAATATCCAAATAAGTATCATATGTAAATATATGAATCATCACATAAAACCCCTTTTATAGTTTCCTCTTCCTTCTTTGAACACGTAATATAAACAAAATAAGTCCAAGTTGAAAATTATCACAGAAAATCTGAAGAGACCTGAAGAGAAAATGTGGAACATGTTCAAGTCTCAGCAGTTCCTTTCTAGCCACAGTTATTCAAAAGACTAAACAAAACCAACTGAGCTCATGATTACAAAACTGAGCAGGATATCTGTGTCAACATATCCAGAAATACTGAACAATTTCCAGATATTCTTGGGTATAAACTAAAACTGTGGTTTATCACTCAGTTAGACACAATGACAGAAAGCCATATGCATGTGTGGTCTTGGCAATCGGTTTCGTTGTGCGTATGCCAAATATAGCCGCATGTTAACACAATCAATCACTTCAAAAATGTGTATATAGTTTGAAATCCTTTTGGTTGTTTTTTTAAATAGATCACAGTGTAAAGCATGCTATTTCTCAGAATTATCTGCTGCATATTCTCTGATTCAATAAGCACTTTGTTAAGTCAGTCATGATTCTTGCGTTTCTTTCATGTCATTTCAAAAACAGAACTGAGCTAAATCAGGATCCAGATAAATTTAGCAAGAAGGTGTAGTGTAATCTAAACCAGAGTAACACAACTACACACAGGGTTAACACAAATGTCTTCTCTCTCAAGAGGCACTGTATAAAACTTCTCCTGGGCAATTTTATTCACAGCTGTGCTTTGTTTCCGTAGACACAGCACAGGTGATTAGCATCGCTCTAAAAAACTGTTCTTCTGCACCACATCACACACACTTTGACGTATATGTGGTTTTCTCGCCTGCCTGTGGTCACAGAGTCTATACAATGTTATGTCTTACACAAGTACAAGCACACTATGTTAAATTACACCTGGGAGGTCAAGCGTGTTAAACAACAGAAACTAGGACCACATAAAAGCTGGGGAACACAATACTCTCTCTTTCAGAGTCCCCCTCAAATCAAGCCTCGGGGCACCACCCTCAAGAGATTGGACACTGAAAGACTCAGACATGTCTGTAAATGAATGAGAGGTAGGGGGGAAGGTATGGGAGATAGAAGGCAGCACAATACTTTGCCTCCTTGTCTTCACCTGCTAATGTAATTGAAGAGTTTTCACACCAATGTGAAACAACTCTGAATGGACCAGGCATTTCGACTGTAGCAGTTCTTTACATCAAATTAATTAAAAAAAAATCCTTTTTAAACACTTAGTAGTTCCTCACATAAGCATAGAATGTACTAGTCTAGTGGTATAATTTTTGTTTAGCGTGTAAGGAGACTCAGGTTCGAATCCTGAACTAATGTGCCATCTTTTTTTTTTTAAACTGAAGAGACAACCAGCATTAATACACATTGGTTGGATTAAAAAAAAGCAGCTCTGACAATTTCTAATAGCTCTAGTAATGTGCTGGAAAATAGTATGTGGCTAATGACAGAATTGAGAGTTTTAGAGCAAATTTGCATGGTTTTAAACAAACACTTTTTTACAACATGCAACTTAAAGATATTTTACGGAAAAAAAAATCTTTGAAGCACATGCCATTTGAAAGGGGTATGACGCTTCTGGGAACAGAGAAGAGATGGGAGTCTTCTATGAGAAGTGTGAATTATCCCATCATAAACTAGCGTAGTGGGGTATGTGACCAGGCAAAAATGGATTTGCCTCTTTCCTGCTGTGTCTCCCTCCTTGACCTCAGGGTCAGACTGTAGTGACGAGCCGTGACTTGCAGTAGTGTAGAGCAAAAGAGTAGGAGCTTGTGCTCTTCAGACCCCATTCAAGAAAATCTAAGCCATGACGTTTGAAAGGTTTCACAGCAACAACCATCTCCCTGAAGTGCAATCCAGTGGAGAAACAGAGTGGCAGCCACTTGCAGAAGTGTAGAGAGCTAACTCCAGCGCAGAAATACGAACAAGTCCTTTAAAAGTACTTGAGGAACGAGAGCCTATGGGAGGCAGCCCACAATTTGGCCGAATCTCGGCAATAATGCAACTCATTAGCGACAATGTGCAGAAATCAGGTGAGTGGCATAGGTGAGAGTTCTGGGAAAAGCCGTTACCACTTGTGACATAAGAAACTGGAGTGGGAGTTTATCAAGGACTTTAGGTAGCACGCCTAACTGGATGGGGATCTGGCTTGCACGCAAAACACACATTAATGCAACAATTGTGTACCTAAGCCACAAAGGCTAGATATGCTGCTACACGTTGATTGTGTTAGGAGGTCCACCTGTGTGACAAACATATGCAGCAAGCTTTAACAAGACAGGGAAAGAGATTCTTTCACATGTCTCACACCCCAGAACCCCCTCCTGCCACAGGCACACACACCTTGCGTATGTTTTCTATTTACCTTCTGTGAGATCTTTGCTCTCCTTGCGTCCTTTCTTTCCTCCTCTTTTTTTCCCATTCCGTTCCCTCTTCTTACCCTCTGACATTGTGTCAGTACCAAAACAAGAGAGAAAAATGTAAATCCACAATGGAAAGAAAATACAAGTAGTCCTATGGGGAGTGTGACTGGCGCACTTGAGACTCTGAACTTGTCAGAGCGTTTGGGCTCCTATATACACTCTCACTCTCTCACATCATACAGGAAACACCTACTTGCATCATTGTGAAAGAGAGAAAAACTAGAGAAGCGAAGACAGTGGAAAAGAGAGAGAGAGAGAGGGAGAGAGAGAAGGGGAGGGGAAGAAAGGGAGGGAGCAAAGGGAGGCATTTCCCATCGCTGTCAAGCAATTAACTATTCCCTGCCTGGATCTTTCAGATCTTTCAGTGTCTTCCAGGCCCTGGAGCTGATGCTTGGAGACACTACAGTGCTCAGGCCTTCCTGGCTCACCTGCACCTCTTGGCCCTGTCCCTTTCCACCTCTCTCCCGGAGTCTCAGGGCAGCAGGAGCTTAAGCTGATCTGTAAAGCTGACCCCTGGCTGATCTCTCCCCCTCACACTGCTCTAGCACCATTGGAAATACACAAAAACTCATTCAAAAGCATTCAGTGACACAGCAACAAAAAGGTCAAAATACCATAATTCCAACATTTTTGATATTGAAATATAATGCATATACAACATGACACAAAAACACTACTACAATCCTACTGTTCTTTTTCTCTTTCCTTTTATACTCCCCAATGTCCCCCTCTGTGTCTCCCGCTCTCTCTTTTTTGTCTTTGCTCCCAGTTTCCCATCCTCTACTGTAAACGAGTCACAACACGTTCCTGATAGTGTCGCTCCCTGCTAGTGTCGTCAGGAATCCCAGCAGTGAGCACGCAACCACAGACTGGGAACCTAGTGAGAGCACAGAAAACATAATGCCACAAATCTACACCTCCAATGCCTGCGCAGCAGGTACAAGAGACGGAGATAATTAAATAAAGAAAGAAAGAAAGAAAGAAAGAAAGACAGGAAGGAAGGAAGGTAAAATATATAACGGATGGAAGGATGAAATAAAGAAGCAACCACAGCAAGAAGACAAACAGGATGGAAAAAGTAGGAAGGAAGGAGGGAAGAGGTTTAACACATCTTTATTAAATATAAACATCTCTACATCTCTACTTACACAATAAATTCTTATTTATAACACCATCCCTTAACCTTTTAGTAAAATATTAAGAAAGAAAGAAAGAAAGAAAGAAAGAAAACTGACATACAAGAGGGAAAGAAGAAAGAAAGGTAGACAAACATGTAGAAAAGAAGAGTAAAAGAAGACCGGAGGAAAGGAAGGAAGGAAGTGAAAGATATGAAGGTTATGAGAAAGAAAGAAAGAAAGAAAGAAAGAAAGAAAGAAAGAAAGAAAGAAACAAACATTCTATGGGAATAGATGCTATAATGGGAATAAATCTGGAATAAATCTAGCAGCCCCACACAGACAGTTTTAAAGGGTCCATCCAAAATCTTGGGGCACTGGTTGGCTGGAATCCAGTCACATTATTCTTGCGATGAAAATATCATGGTCCATCATAAATAAAACACAATGTCAACATCACTTTGCTTCCATCTTCTTTCCCCCTCCAAAAAATATGACTAGGGAGGAATATAGAGTTAAACTGGAAAAACAGTTCAACTGACGTTTCTGTGACACCAGTACTGGAATAGTGGTAGCACTGATGGTAGAAGAACACTACAACTCTACAACATGCAGGAAACAAACTACACATACAGTACAATTAATTAATTCTACTGTCTCTTATCCCTTATGACTAATGCTGATAAGTTTCCTATGAATTATGAGCTTTATAACATACAGGTTATGTCATGTCAGGGCCCATGTGGCCCATGTTCAATTTTGAAACAACAAACAATGACGATACACTTAAAGAATTAATATTTTCGAAGACTGTCACGTTTCACTTGAATCAAACGGTGAGCACTCAGCGCAGATAACATTAATGCTGGCGGCAACAGTGTTACGGTTCAAATCCGTATGACTGAATGTCGTATTGTTGTGCCTCCAAGCAAGGCACCAAAGCTCAGATAAGAGCTGTGAGATACAGTATCAAAAGTGTCTTCATAAGGGTTTCCTCCAAACAACCTTGTATCACCATTTTCATCGAGCAAGATGCACCAAGACCAAAATCTGTCTGACATTGTCATTCTGTAAACAAATCTCTCCTCATAATAATACAACAACATATCCTGTCATCTAAGAAAAAAATATAAAGGAACCAGCATCTTGATCCCAAAAATAGAAGCCTTTCGTAATTCCGTCTCCACCACAGAGCACGGAGTAACATTTCATCAATACAAGGTAAACGATTGGGGGTTACGCCAGAACCCATGCAGGATTGGCAAAAACTAGAATAACTGAAAGATGGTGACGAGATTGAAAGCATGGCAGAGGAAGTGGAAGATTACGTGCCGTACGAGGTGAGTCACAAAACGTGATGTGGTATCGGGACCTTGCAACGAGGCCTCTCGTGACTCTAACCTCCTTGGAGCATGTCATCATTTACCTGGTGTGTGTGTGTGTGTGTGTGTGTGTGAGACCAAGGGGGCGGGTACTGGCATGTTCCAACACATGCAGTGTAGCCTCCACTTTAGAGAAGATCAAAGCGCCACGTTGTAGGCATAAACAGTGTGTGTGTGTGTGTGTGTGTGTGTATGTATGTGTGGAAGTGCTTCCCTCACGACAGCTCTTTGTGGTGAGTGAATCTGTCAACGGTAATGACACTGAGCGGGATGTGTGGGTCACCCTCCCCTCGTTGTCAGGCATGATGGGACTTGTTACCCGACCTGCGCTCTCCTCTCTGGCACCTATGCGTGTATACATACACATACAGAACTGTGAGATCTACAGGTATCCGAATACAGGTGCTGTTCATTCAGAGGGGAACTCCCTTTTTTCAAGGAGGAAAGATTATTTCCTCCTTGAAATGCAGTAAGGCTTCTGTGTTATACTGCAGAAGTGAATGCGTTACATTTACTACACAGGTATTGAGCGTTTCTGGTGGGCGGGGCTGACATCACGGGATACAATACCACCAGTGCTATGTTGCAATATGCAGTTACAAGGAGTTGCGGAACAAAAGGAGAAAAAAGAGAAAAAATTGGGTGTATCAGCGACTTGTTCTGCTTTATTTTTGCTGTGAACCACCCACCTAGCAAGAAGCACGAAGCCCTCCAGCTCAAGGTGAAATAAAAGACTGCGATGTGACATGGACGGGTTGCTCAGCGTAATGACAGCCATTCAAACAAAAACAATAGATATAGGAGACAGTTCTCAAAAATGGGACACTGTCGTGCTTTCCCACTTCTATTCGGACTCTTCCCATCCTTTTCCCTCTCCCGGCTCTGTTCGTCTTTTCTTCCATTAAATAGCATCTGCTATTTCTCAGCATCGGTTGCCCCCAGGCGTTCGCTGCTATGATCGGGTGGGTGAGGATGCCTGACATTAAGAATAAATAAAGAGAACGTGGAGCCACCCCCTTAAAAGTCCTGGATTGGACTCTCCTGGATCTCTCCCACTCCCGTACCCTCACCAGGCCCCTTCGATGCAATTTGCAGCACCCCCTCTTAACTTCCTTAAAGATCACAGCAGATAAGTGTAGCCCACCTCCCCCTCTACCAGCCTCCCGCTGTACCTGCACACCATCACACATATACACTGCCCCGAGACACTGCTGGCATTTCACGAGCTCGGTGAGTTTATCTTTGGAGACCTAATGGTTTTAAACACCCATCTGGTTGTTTAGATCTGTGCATTTCTCCTAGGGCATGGTGTGTGTGTGGGGAGATGGTGGATCTGAGTGGGAGGTAAGGGGATGCAGATCCCTGCGTTTAACACTCAGCTGTTGACTTGACTGAGAGGTGAAGCAAGGGCAGCCGTAAGGTGGAGAGGCACTGCAGAGGCAAGGATAAAGCGAAGAAAACAGATGCATTGTTGATTTCGACAAGCCGCTCAAATGCCCAATGGTTGGTGGTGCATCAATGGATCGTCATCCATGAGGAGGTGCTGATTCTAAATGAGACCTGTGTTCAGAATCATTGGATGCAGATGTGAACAATCACTCCCATGTCTGTCCCCTCCCTAAATTTTGAAGACAGCTTGAACTAGTCTGTAGGTAGATCATCTGTGAACAATCAGGTTGCCCAAGCCTGGTGCCTGGGAGCAGGGCATGTTTCTAATGCAGAGCTCCTTAAGGGTCGGAAAAGGGTTGAATCTTAATCTCTTTGAAGGTATATCTCTGAAAAAAAAAAAAATCACACACATTCGTAATGGTAAAGGAAGGATCTGTGGTTCCAGGTGCCCTCATCTGCGCAAAGGCAGAGTGTGGGGTCCGAGACATCCGCCCCATCAGACGGGATGTCTCGAGGCGCCCACAAAAGCTTGACCAATCAAAGTCAGGAGGACCCTGTTGTACCACTGCAGTGGTCAAATTTCAGGCAGATGAGCCATTGAACTTCTAACCACACTGCCATGTGTGTTGTAGTAAACAACCATCTGTGTTTGTGACTACAAGCAATAAGACGTGTGAATGAAAAGGCAGAGTGAGCGTGCGCGATTGCATGCGTTGCGTGCTACAGAGACTGAGGAAGAAATTGTTCACAGGCAACCTGCATATGCTTGACTACAAACGGATAAGTGCGTAAGCATGTAAAGAACCTTGCCCCCTGTGTGTGTGCGTGTACGTTCAGGTGGTTAACGGTGAGATGGTGTGAATTCAGTCCTGCACCGTTTCTGCTGTGCACAGCTATCACCATGGAAACCATTCAGAACAAGGCAGGTGATAGAGATAAAGAGAGAGACACGTTGCACCACATGAAAACAGAGACGTCCATGAGGTAGCCTCTGCTCAAACACTGCAGCGAGAGAAACAGGCAGCAGCAAGAGAGAGCATGCTTCACAGGCAGAGTGACATTCTAACTGCATGCTCACTTTCTATGCTGTCAGGTTGTCTCATCACGTAGCTGTCAATCACAGGGCTGCCACAGTTTAGCCCCGCCCCTACTGTATACTCTGCCTTCCACACACTGCAACGGCAAATCAATGCAGCCAGTCTTTGAATGATTTATGAATGAAAGGGTGGCTGAGATGCATCCCCATCACAGTCTATCCCTGATGAGTGCTCAACGTATCAAAGATTCATCTCACCAGAAAGGACAGGACATATAGCGATACGCATAGCAACACGGCAGCCAATAGGGTACAATTTAGTCCTGGCAAGTGCTGCGAGATGTCTTTTCGCAGCTTACGCTAACCGAGGTACATCGGATCATATGTTTCCTAAGAGCTATGACAGAACAAACAAGCACAGGTAAAGCCAAGTGGAATAAAGTCAAACAAAATACAACAAGTTGCACATCTTGTGTTAAGGTTTAATTGCCTAATCCAAGATCCTAACAGATGCATGTCATAACAGTTGGCTCATCCTGTTTATACCATCAGGGATGATCAAGATCATAATCCTAAGTACAGACCTTAAGCAGGGTATTTTCAATATTTCATTCGATGCAACTGAAAACAAGGCTGCGGGTGAGAGATGTACAGTCTGATTATTTTTTGTCCATTGGAATTTTTATATAAAATTAGTGGTGTCAAAATTAGCACGTTAACGCATGCGATTAATTTTTTCTGATTAACGCGTTAAAAATATTTAACGCAATTAACGAAGGGGCGGGGCTAGGGTTGGCCACCCCATTCGCAACTGCTGCCTCTGTCTCTTTTTTCTTGAAAAGGATTGCGTTTATTTAGATGATTTAGACGTTTCAGACGCGCTCTAACTTCGCCTCCGCGCCAGGCGTGAGTCAAACGAGCGCGGAAAAGATACTGTGCTCATAGCGCGCGCTCTTCAAATACACGCACAAAGGTGCCAGCGCGCTGTAGCCTGTATCATTTCATATCAAACAGCGAAAGAAACTACGTGCATGCAATGTCCTAGTTATGCCGTCAGTTAAGGCATGAAGTTACCAAAAAGGCGATTAAAGCTGCCTTAAAACTGTGTGCATGCATGCAATATGTTATATATGCGTCACATTTTATAACATGTCTCTGAAATGGTTTTAAAAACTGTCCTGAGGCACCCCAGCACTGTCTCCCTCATCTAAAACACCCGATTCAACTCATCCGCTCATTAGTAGAGACTTTAAGACCTGAAGTGGGTCGGAAAAGGTAAAGAGAGTTGCATGTCAGATCCGGGTCACGTTCAGCAGCAGCAGCTGTTAAAGCTATAGCAGGCAAATAAGCAAATAACCAGCTGCTGTGATGTCTATTAATCCAAGAACCAAAGAAAAAAAGAGGAAATCAATAACTTTTATAGCTTTAAGGGGTTCATCTATATTTAATTTAGAATTTAGTGTTTGGTAAGTATTCATTTTCTGTATATTTCTGCTGAAGGGCACAAGTAGATAAATATGTAATTTATTATAATAGGTTCATGTGATGTTTGTTTTAAGTTCACTTAAATTAGAAGTTAAGTCTAATAAATGTTAAAATTTATAGATCTAAATTATACTGTAATGCTGACAGGCTACAGTCAATGGTTAAATATTCAGGGGAAAAAATTATTTTAGAGACATCAGTTGTATTGATATCAGTGATGCTGGCCTTCAATCATAAAAAAGATGCCATTAAAGAAATATTAAAAATATACTGTCTTTATGTTGTTTGTACATTGTACATTTGAAGATTGAATGCAAAATTATTGCAATATAAAAGTATATTTAAAAACTTTAATGTTAGGTGGAATTAATCGCGATTAATCACGATTAATTTTAGAAAAATGTGCGATTAATTAGTTAATTTTTTTTAATCGATTGACACCACTATATAAAATACATATTTCCAATGTTGCATTGGCTTAACAATCAACATCAAGGTGTATTCCCTCACTGCTTTGTTTACATTTGTGCATATATGGAGAGCTGTAAGGAAAAAAAAAATCATAAATCTCTTATTATCTCTTATTATAATCTTATTATCTTCTGTCTCCTACACAATTATGACATTAAGGGCCAGATTTACTAACAGTTTGTGCCAGGGCAAACCCTGGTAATTTAACATGCATCTACTCTAGAGTTTCAGATGAAGATTTTAAGGGAATAGTTCACCCAAAAAAATTTTATTTATTCTTTCACTGTATGGACAAAATCATTTAAAACATTCTTCAATGATCCATTGTCATCCAGGTTTAAAAAGTGGGTCAGTAAATTATGACACAATCATCTTTTGGGGGTCATTTTTGACAATTCTGTTTCACTTTGGAACTATACCTTGAACAATGTCTCAAAGTATTCTCCAATTTGCCAAGACAGTCTGCATTCAAACGAAATTATCTGCGCTACCGATGCTCAGCTCAGTATGTATGCTAACACATTAACTTTTCTAGCTCTGTACTACATATATTTCTCTTTCTTCTATATATATCATTCCATATGATCTCAGCAATCTCATTAATCAGCAATAAGCCAACTAGAATGACTACGTATTGCTTTCCTATGATGTCATATGTACGTCAACTTCAGCTGAAGTTTAAAAACCTGATGACATCCACCAAATAGCCTTTTGTGCAGATCATCATGTCCTGTTTTGTCAGCGACGATCAAACAGGACTGACGAGTGCAATTATCTGCAAGGATGAAAGGGTAAACGTTCTGAAAGGTAAACACACAAACCTCTGCCTCCATAAAACAGCGGCGTTATGCAGTAGGCTTTTGTCTCCACCCCGTTATTCAAGTCTGTTATTCAACAAGTGGCACTCAGATATACCGCAGTCTCCGGATCATACATTAAAGTCTCACACCAATGTGCGACAGATTGTTTTTGAGATAGTGTCAGGGAGGGATCTACTCCATCCATGTTTTTTCTCTCTTTCTCTCTCTCGGTTTCAGTAGAACAGACAAACACACTCCCACACACTCTCACGCAGTTTAACAAACAAGCGCCCACATTGCCGTTGCAGCGTTAACACAAACACATACGCATGTTGTTCAGCATTCAGGAACGGGCCAACGCGCAACCAGCCAAACACCAGTCAATTGACACAAATGTATACATGCCCTTTCGACAGAACGTAAACACGCACACATGCATGCTCTTTTTTGCCTCGTTTGGTCTAGTTTGTAAAAAAGGCAACTGGCGTAGTGACATTTGCTAAGATTCGATAGAAAAGAGAGAAGAAACGGAGGCTCATGGGAAAGGGTCCAGTTCTTATCAATACCCCTCCGCACACAAAGACACACACGTCCGCTCCCAGCACCGCATTCTTCGAATCAAATCAAATTCCTTGCGCGCTCTCAGCTCGTCCTTTATCTGGAGAATGTACTTGGAGCAGAGCACAAACATGTCACAGTGAGGAAGCCAAAAGGCCCTATGCTCTCCAAAAAAAAAATGCATGTCCCCCCCCACACACACACACCAGTCATTTGCATTTCTGTTTTCACTTCTATGAGAAGAGCTGCGTCTTATCACGGGCCCGGCTTATCTCTCAATTTCTCTTCCAGTGTAGCAGGGCCTTCCTGAAAAACACAGAGCTGTGCTAGCGGCGAGTGTCCTCTGGGGTCGATGGCTCTGCTGGTCAAAAACCAATGGCTTGAGTTTTTCTTTCAGAGGGGCCTCAGATAATTTGAGGGGAGAGCTGGTGAGAGATCAAGTGTGTGGCCCCCGGGTATGAGTGGCAGGACAGCCCCTTCGTGCTCCAGCTCCTTTGGAGGGAGGGAGTACAGGAAACCTGGAGCACAACTGGGCCATCTCAGTGCGACAGGCAGACGGCCCGGTCACAGATATGATCCCTGCTTTTCCAACGACAGCAGAACTCTCATTCGGACTCGGTCACCGTCTTGAACCGGCTATTCTTTGCTGTCTGGGCAGAAGTAATGGGAAATAAATAAATAAATAAAATGCAAGAGAAAATTTAATTGGACATAAAAGACGTACAACATACCGAGCTCTGGATAAAAGCTGATGCCCAGGCGAAACTGAGCTACAGCCTAGAAAAGATGAAAAAGCATAATTCATGGAAATATGACAGTCTGCGAGGGAAGGTTTGGGAATGCTGGGCCAATGGAGGTTGTGTGCAGAGCAGTTTTGTTTGCGGGATATGGAGCGTTCAGTCCTAACGCTCCCTTGCACCATGTCCCTGACCTTGGACCACGCGGGGGAGAGGATTTGCATTCCACAGCATCCAGAGAATAAGAAAATAGCAAATATGGACACACATACATGTTAAATTCACAAAGAGCAAATTACAGAGCCACTACAGTGTTTAAATGATTTTGCACACCAAGTTTTTTCTGCAAGGCCCTACATTTTTTTGTTACTCAGTCTCCATTCAATGAAAAAATAGAAAATGATAATGTTTTCCACACACAAAAAAATATATACATAAAACAAATAACAGAAAAAAAGTATTTTTCTTACTCTGTTTGCAGAGTTTTTTTTAAGTATAACCTTAAATGAATATTGCAAGATTTATCAACCTGGTCTCATGACGAAAACGTACCTCTGGGAACTTTTTCGAAATACATACCGCCATGTACGTTTCGTGACATATTCGATGTGAAATGTCCACTGGGTGGCATTAAAAGAGTGTTTTAATGCCACCCAGCTTTTTTCCCAGAACAAATGAATGTATCTGACTTGAAATGTCCTTTGAGTGCCACTATACAGTCTCATCCTCAGACATCACGCCCAAGGACCGCTGGCTAAATGTCTGATGCATATGGCACACAAAAGTGGACTTCAGGAGTTTCGAAGTCGTCGTCGGATTGGTTGAATTATTCAGGATTGTGAGTGAGTCGCGTTCTTTAACGTTCTGCCTGGAAACAAAGATGCCATGACAAAAGAAGAAAGCCATCATGTTTACAACTATGATGACGAGCACTTATCAGGATCAACTAAACGCTGGATTTTCAAAAGTATGTGAAATATTTAAAGTTCGTGGCATAGAATCTTTAAAATACGTCCAAGAGTTTTACACATCAGTCTGTTATTGTGGCAACATTTCCACGCCCCGAAATGTGACACTGAACGAAACGAACTGTGATTGGTTGTTTGACATGTCGGTCAAACGGCCTCATGGGGGGCGGTCCTTGGCCAGTGAAAGCTGCCATGGATTCCAGACCTTCAGCCGTCAGTCTGAAGGTCCGGCTATGTGAGACTAGGCACTATAAGTCTAATGCTCCGTGACATTTTAAAATAATGTACCATCTACAATACACCCAATAGTAAGAACAAAAGCAAATGTGACGTAAAAACACAATCGCAAGCATGCCGTTTTAGCTTGTTTTTCGATCTCTCATCTTTTAGCTCTTTCATCATGAGTCATGTTTTTGACAGGATTCGTACCCAAGGATTCCACATCCTAAGTCCAATTCTGTGCAGGCTGAGCTACCGCAAGCTTGTTACGTCTGGAAAGCGAAACCTGTAGAGCTGTAATCATAACTGTGTACGAAAACGATTACAAGTGCTCGCTGTTTTTCCGCCTCTAGTGTTCATTTCTATTGGAAACTGCAGTGATATGTACTTATTGGTACGTATTTCGTGTCTTGTGAAAAAGTTCCCAGAGGTACATTTTCGTCATGAGATCAGGTAGAGATTTATGCTTAACCCAGTAGTATTTTATAATCGGTTAAGAAAAGAAATGGCTAAACTTCTTAAGAATTCTTACGACGTTGCGTCAATAAATTTATCTTGTTTTAAGGATGTTTAGATATTTGTACTGGAATACAAGACAAAAATACCGATTAAGAAAATGATTTTTGCAGTGCTAACTATCTTTCAACAACAAAATGAGAGAGACCAGACGGAAAGAGTGTGTGTTTTCCTGGGGAGATAGACACGCTCCTGAACTCCCGAGTCTGGGCCACTCAACATGACATCAACAACATGGCCAGAGATTAATATAAGACAGGAATGAAAGCAAGACTTACGGTAAGCTGTATCTCTGCTGACACTCTGAATATGTACAACATTTTCTCAGATACTCACCTCAAGCCAGTGCTCAAGATCTACAACTGGAGGTAAATCAATACAGAGGTAATATCTCAATCGAAATCTGTTCCAATCACTAGAATGTGTTTTTTCCCCCCTTTTTTTCACCTCAGATAAATCTAGCATTGTTTTAGAGAGAGAAACAGCTTTCCAAGCATCAATAATACCAGAGAGCATCTCGAAACAAGGAGAGAAGGAAATCATCCTGTATGCATCTACTTTCTTCCTGGCAACCTATCCGATGACAACTTGTTCTGGGAACAGGTCCAGCCAACCACATCGAGTTCACCTCTTGCTCCGCGCAGTGGCACACAGGTGACTCTCACCTCACAAATCCAGAGTTTGTGGAAGTAAAGGGTGCAAAAGAAAAGACTATGAATATGAAAAAAAAAGTGAAAGGGAGGGAAAAAGCTGAAACGAGAGCTACAGAGCCAAAACAACACATGATAAAAACCACTAGGGAATATGAGTGTTGTTGACATGCTGTGACTAGTGTGGAAGGAAAAGCATCCATGTCACATTTCCTCCCAAAGCTCTCATAATAACTGGATTAATTATTCCACATAAACAACAGATTCTACAAACATGTCGCTGAAGAGATTCTCACATGGTAAACCCTGTGACCTGGCAGGCCCTTATGAAAAATTGTCATGGCAACCATAGTTTCCAGCAAAATACCAGGGTATCCTTCTATAGTTACTGTTACTACAAGTTTCTACAATTATGCTGTCAGCAACACAAGAATTTAAGAGTGTTTCTTCAGTTATAATAATGTTTGGCTCTATATTTTTTAGAGCACACTTTTCACACTCACTAGTTTAATTTGTCTACTAACAATGTCCAACTGTGTATACTGTATCATAAATATAAAATAATCCCTCAATCATTCATGCATTCATATATCACAGGACAATTCTTTTTTTTTTCTTTTACTGAAAGTCATGAACAATTTCACAATTTCTCATACACAATTTCTCATATTATTTTTTTTTACATTTTTGCAAGAAAATATCTAACTTTGTCTTGCCGATTTCATGGGTAATATTTAATGCATCAACAATGCACATAATTAATTCATTTTCATCCTTATTAGGGGGAAAATAGTTTGGAGAGGTGGAATTTAGTTGAAAAATTTATATAATTTCCATACTATAAATATTTACATTGATGCATTTAACTTTTATCTAAAGTGATTGACATTGCATTAAAGATATCCTTTTTTTTTTCAGATCATCGATTCCCTGTGAATCGAACCTTGGCATTAATAACCAGGCTGTACTGTTTGAGCTACAGGAATGCTACTAAACAACTGGGTTTGGAATTGGGGACGAGTCAGATGGAAACACACAACACCACCAACAAACAATTAAAATCATTTTAAGCATGTGTTCCTGCAAGTTGATGCAAACAGATCAGATGCAATGCATTGCAAAGCATTACAAAAGTCATTTCATCTGCATGATAGCAAAGGCAACAATTCATCATCATTTCAAATAAAAGCTTTTCCAAACAAACTTTCTGATCATTGTATATTACTGTACTGCTTCTACTTTTGCTGTAATGTGAAATGTGTCATTGCATGGGCTGGGCTTTAGATGAATGAGGCCTGATAAATGGCGCTCTGATATGGTTTCAATCACATACAGGTCCCTGCATTCATCAAACTCTCTCCTTAAGGACAGCTAACTGCCCCATCACACAGCAAAATCCTTCTCTGTCCACCTCTTAACACAAGCAAAAACCAACTATTCATTCTTTTTTAAGCCCTTTCATGTTAAGACACACATCAATCCACTCCTACGACATACCTGAGGAGTCAAACACTGGCGGTCGATGTGCATGGAGTGTGCAGCAAACATGGCTGGACACGTCCCTCGAGTGGAGCGCAAGGCTCGCAACGGGAGTGTAGGCAGACCCTCTTTTCAACGATCTGGCACTCCACACACAAACACACGGACGCCCTTCCCATGCTCCTTTGTTTTGAACTTTTCATTTTGTCCAGTTCCTGTCACAGGCACTGTCTGCTTTATTCTGGACACATATTATGACGGATTGCTGCACATACATAGCATGTATACAGATGCAAGCAAACGGAAACACAATACAACATGTATTCTACAGAGCTATTGGTACACAGGCTCAGTTTTCTGAGCAAATAACTACTGAGCTGGTAACCCAATGTTTGCAGGTTCAAACCTTAGGGATGAGTCTTTCTATGAGGGAAGCTGCTGACGTTTTTGCAACATGGATCTTGAAATCTGTGGATCCAAACATGGTTGTCTTGAGATGTTTAAAGCATAGATAAGACAAAAAGGCTATTGTAGGCTGCAGTTTCCTGCTGCTTCTACTATTTCCAAATAACATATTTTTATATTTGTGACAATGTGTGACAAATATTCATCATAAATATTGACAAATCTAGCATCCACTTCGATAAATGAATTGAAATGAACTAAGACTACAGTATGGTTTCAAACTAATTTTCAGCTTAATCTTTTAAGGTGTTGACAAAATAATCACTTCTCTTTCACATGTGAAATATGGAAAGAGGAGCAATGGGATGAAGACTGACTTTGATTCTTATCTGACAGTGTTGACAAAAAGTAGAAACACAACAGTGAAAGAGGCTAAAAAACTAACAAAGTGGGTTAAGTCTAATATTTATTTTAATCTTCATGAGATAATGGGCAAGATTTACTAACAGCTTAATTGCACCAGCGCAAACCATCTTTTGGCATTAAAATAGTACCGTCAGGATTTACTAAAGACGCGCAGTGAAGAATTAGCGCTGAAAAGGCATGGACGCAGTTACTTTCGCGCCTGAACTTATTGAATTGCATTTGTAGGAGTTTCTCTTTCAGACACAAAATTTACGGGAGGAGAGTATTAAAATGAATCATGCAATACGATTTACTAATGTTTGAGCTCATCAAATTACTGGTATCTGCGCCATAATTTAATGCCCAAAAAAAGCATGTCTTAAACAAGCACTAATTTGTGCTGCTCTTGGTAGCTTGCGCTGGTCATTTTGGAAATGATCTGGCTGCGTCTGTGTTCTTTTTCTTTCTTTGTGTTCTGTGTTCTGTTAGTAAATCACACGCAGAATTTTCCCCTCCCATCTGCGCTTTTATGGAATTGCGCTCTAATGCTAATTTGCCCTGTTTAGTAAATCTGGCCCACTGAGTTATGTTCTGCTGATGAGTACATTTGTTTCTGGACTTGGCCTAGGTTGCTTCAGGGTGACCTGAAAGATCAAACTTGGAAAATAAAAAGTGATAGGATTTTTCTTTTTTTGGGTGGTGGAGAATGTGGGCACATATAATGCAATAAGATACAACAACACAACCTGGTGTCCACAAAACAGGACATATGTAATGTAAATATCAGTGAAGTATTCCTGTCCAACTTTATGACTGATGCTATGGTTATTTCATATGTCAAATGTAAGAATATGTGCACTACATTATGCAAAAGCATACAAATATACATAATAGTTTGCATGCAATACAATAAGGGCTTTTCAAGCACCAGCTATTCAAGGGAATGTTTACAGAAACACAGCCTGTGTCTTTAGCAACCGAGGCATCACATTAAAAGGCCTCGGGAAATGACAAGTTAGACGTTTGCTGATCAGATGCTGCAGTGTCCTGCAGACATGTGCAGACCTGCATGTATGCGGTCTGAGCCCAGGGACAGAAGATGCGCAGGTGCAGCAGGAGGTCACCTCCCGGGTGTCCTTTAGCCGCACGCTACGCATGAGCCCTGAGTGGCAGGATTGTACACATGCCATACTGCAGTGGGAAGGCGCAGAGACTTCCTGATGAATAGTTGATGAACAGCTTCTAGGCGGAAAGCAGTTGGGCAAATCTTTCCATTCAGCTACAATCTCTCCCTCTCTCTTTCTCTCTTATTTACATCTCATACACTCCTCTCCTTCCACATCTCCACTCCTTTTTCTCCTTGCCGTCAAGGCTGTAAACTACTGGGCCTTATTGGAAAGCTCTGTGTTTGAATAATGACAGAGAAAAACCATACTGAATATTCTTCACCCTCAAATCACAGAAGAGACGGTGTTTGTAGCCAGGGTCAATGACATTAAAGAGTGACCATAATAAAGGTTAACTTATAGTTAACTAAAACTAAAACCATTAAAAAAGTTGCTTGAAATAAAATAAACATGAACTGAAATTAAATAAAATATTTAAAAACTTATTTTAATTAGTTGCCAAAGCAACATTTCTCATTTTCATTTAGTTTAACTTGATGTACTAAAATAACTAAAACTAAAGCTGAAATAAACATAAATAAAAACTACAGTATATGGACATTTTAAAAAACAAAAACTAATAAAAAAAGAATAATAACTAATAAAAACAACGAAATTACTAAAACTTTAACTAAAAATAAAATGAAAATGGAAAATACAAAAATAAAAGTTAATTCTTATCATATCTCTAAAATAACATGCATGCCAAATGTAAAGGTAGTGCATTTATCAAGTACAAAATTTCCATAAGCGTACACTTATTGTTCTTTTTCTCATAATTATTTTAGAAAAAAAATACACATTTCTGATTAATTCATGAATATCATTATATTTTGGGGGAGTTGCACCACATGACATTTTACAACATGAACTAACCTTGCCTTCTGATAAAAACGTCGAGTTATGATATTTCTATGACTTATTGACCATAACACACAGTCATGAGGGTTTGCATGTGTCTAACATATCATTTCCCATGTCGTTTTTTTCTACGTTTCTTTGTGAAAGTAATACCACATGATTTTGCAGACAAATATTAATAAGTACTGAATCAACTTTGTTAAAATACTATTTTATAAAGATATAATAATAATAATAGTACAAGATTATTCCAAACTACTTAATAGGGTTTTCCTGTCAAGAATTTGATTTGAGTTGCATCACCCTGACATTTTTGACAACTTCATGTCTATGAAAATTAAACATCAAAACATTTTTTATATACAAGTTATTAGATTTGACATGTCCTCACACAGCATGAGTTCATGCACTGTGAACGCCTCACCTGTCACGACATCCTTCCTCTGTCACATGTGCACCTACATTACAAGTGCACCACATACATTATTTACTACAGAGGAAAATGCGCTTGAGGCAGGGATCAAGCAAATATTGCTTTTAGTGAAGATGACGTGGAGAGAATGAGCACTTGAACATATGGGACCCTGATCTAAGAGCCCAGTTTGCATTTACACCAATAAACAGCAGAGGAGATGGACAGCTGGGTTTAGTCTACACTTAAGAACAAATGTCACCTCTAGAATAATGCTAAAGATCATCACAGGCATAAACAAGCACGACTACCTTTCCAAAGAATAATCAATCCAATACAAGGGATAATACAGGGAATTTCCCATAAGAGAAAATAAGGAAAGAAATATTGCAACACAGCGAGAAATGACTAAATATTGCTTTGAGGAATCTCCAGCTCAGGCTATGCGTGCAGTGATACTAGAGATGCTTTCCAAGAGGATTAGTTTATCCAAAAGTGAATGCCAATGTAATTCTATAGGCTGAAAGTTTCATTCTTGAACCGATTCCACTTTGGAATTTTTTAGAAGGCAACAGAAAACATTTTAATAGCAAACAGCAAAGACTAACACAAAAATGTCTACTCCTGATGCCCCTCCACCCAGCTAA
Organism: Tor tambroides; assembly: GCA_021397915.2. NCBI lineage: Eukaryota > Metazoa > Chordata > Actinopteri > Cypriniformes > Cyprinidae > Tor > Tor tambroides. The sequence goes on along the minus strand of JAFVLL020036580.1, from coordinate 16,906 downwards.
ACATTCGAGCAGCCCCTTGGTTTATTTTCCCTGTGAAGGTCTCGTGAACAAAGGAGCCACAAGTTCAGTTAAAACTAATATTTGCCAGATCTTCTCCGATGATCGCTGCTTCATCTAATAGTGATGTCAGTTTTCATACAAACTGCTGTGTCCTGTACAAGTATAGTCTCTTTCCGTCATCAACCTGCTAGCCAAATGAATCTTAACAAGCATTAAGAATATTAAAGCCAAGTGCAAATATTACCACAAGCAACAGTCAAGTCTGAACAGATTGAAAAATGAGATTAAATGACCACAATTCGAAAGAATAGATCCTTTAGATAGAGTTGTTTTGGTGGCAAATTTCAACATCACTTTGATTCACAATTTATAGGGTAATTAGTCATTATAAACCACGCCTGAAAAATAGATTACTTCATATCTGATGAATGATTCGATGAATGAAAATTCTTCTGAAGTGTTTTTGTCAGGTGGGTCTTTAGATGAAACAAATTTCATGCAAATTGTATGACCGACCTAATTCATCATCAACAACAACAAAATAATAATAAAATTCAAATATGAAAATCCATAACACATTATTAGAAAAATGCTTTTATTGAGCAATGACGCATTAAATTGATCTTTAAGCTTTCTATTTATCAAAGAATCCTCAAAAAAAAAAAGTATCACTTTTTTCACAAATACTAAGCAGCAAAAACTGCATTCATCACTGATAATAATTTTTAAAAAAGCTTCTTGAGCACCAAATCAGCATATGAGAATGTTTTCTGAAGGATCACGTCACACTAAAGACTCAAAAATTCAGCTTTGCCATTACAGGAATAAATTATATTTCAAAATATACTAAAACAGAAAAAAGTTGCTTCATATTGTAATAGTATTTCACAATATTACTGTTTTTTGAGCAAATAAATTCAGGCTGTTTGTATATTATAGCATCAACTATTGCCAGACATGCAATTGATTAGTATTGGGTGGGAACTGGGACCATTTTACCCCAGGGCTGAAATCTCTGCGGTTTATATGAAATAATGAAGAAGAGCTTCAGAGCAAACAGTACAGGGTTCCAGCGGCTTCTCTACTTAGACCCCTAATGACTTACAGACATGCCTTTTCACATATGACACATGCCAAATGTTTCAGAGTAGTTTAAATGTTATTCTCTGTGGTAAGACAATGAGGCGCAAGATTCATTTATGCATTAGAGCAGTTTAAACATTGGTGATTAGCCACGATTACCCAGAGTGTTAATGTCAGACCTGATGAGAGTAACACCAAAGTCACACTGCGTCTGTAGGGTGCAAACTCTTGGGCCTTTTTGTAATATTTTTTTGGCAGTCAGAATCCTGTTCATATACTGCCTCTAAGTGGTGAATGTGATGCCTTCTTCTATGGAAAAATCCCAGCGAGCCAAAAAGAGACAAACAGTGAGCAAAGATCTACTTCAAATATAGCAGAACAAGGATAACAAGGATAGATAGAAAGAAAGGTTTTTGCAGCATTTGAATATTGTAAGGTTCAGTAAATTATTTATTATTTCCTTTGAATATTTCCTTTACGCATAACAACTTCTTAGAGAATGTTAAACGCTAAACACACTCATCCTACACCTGACTCCCGATATTTTGCTGTGCCCACGTATGACATCTTGCCAGTATTTAATACCCATATGGGTAAAGAAGCATGTACTAGGTTCTTAACGGTAATTTGCAGAACATGTTCTCATTGCCTATATAAATATGCAGTTAACTCATAAATGGTGTACAGTTTCTCTCTCAAATGGTCACAATGCACCAGTACATTGAGTTCCAATAAAAACAGGCGGCTCACACTCAACTGCCTTTACAGCTGGAGCCTAAAACACCCTGACTCAGATTTACAGCTTGTCAATTACAAGGTATTACACAGGCTTGTTTCCGCTGCCTCTTTCCCTTCGTAACACTCTGCAGACAATCCAAACCCTGTGGGCCTATTTTCAGAGCTCTTTAAATTTATCACACGATGGACAGCTCTGCCACTACTGTAACCCAGCAAGGTCACTTTTGTCACAGATACTGTGTTTAAAGCCAGAAATGATCACCTTCGTGGGTAAGGAACCCAGAGGAGTTAACCCTCGTGCAAGTCAGCATTTTCAGCAAAATGACGCATCACTTGCGTTAATGGAGGTCGTTCTTTATTATGGGATTCATTTAATCCCAGTGCATTAAAAAGTTTAATTATAACAGGGTAGCTCTTGTTAAAGATAGACTGAAAGACTGACAACTGTATATAACATACAACTAATCTTGCACCCATTTGTAGTATGATCACTCTGTTTATTTTTATCAGGTAAGCCATCATTATGAACAATGGACACTGTAACTCAAGAAAAATGACTGCAATGTTGGAAATCTAGAGTATCCACTTTGAATGTAAACTGATTAAAAACACACACTTTAACAGCATGCAAAGGTACTTATGTTTAAAACTAATGTTTAGGGATTTGACAACCAGAGCAAACACAAATACAAAGAACTAAAGTCCACAGTAGAAATAACTGGCATTCAGTTTAGTAATAACCTCTTCACTTTTGCTATCCTAATATATGTAAACAATCCATTTAAAGTGTCCTCAAAGCTATTTAAACACTTCAGCCACATTTTAAAAAAGGAAGAAAAAAAAAGGTTTTAAAAAAATCTAGCATTTTTAAATAATTTATATACACTACTATTCAAAAGTTTGGGGTCTGTAAGATTCTTTAATGGTTTTGGAAGAATCTCTAAGGCTGTATTTATTTATTATAGAGTAAAACATTAATATTATAACAATTTTTGTAGTTAAATATTATAAATATAATTAAATATAATAATGAAATATTATAATAGTTTAAAATAACCATTTTGAATATATTATAACATTTATGATAATATATATATATATATATATATATATATATATTTTATTTTTTTATTCCTGTGCTGACAAAGCTGAATTTTCTGCAGTAATGTAAAAGTCTTCGTCACTTGTGATAAATAAAAGTATTAATTTTCTTACTGAACTTTTAAACAAGTCTCAAAAGGTGAACAAATACCAAATAACTTTTGCTATTTAATTATATAATGTAACGGCACAAAATGACATAATGCTATGCAATGGCACAAAAGAAGATATTTTGAAGAATGTTGGTAACCAAACAGTTTCTGGTAGCCATTGACTTCCATAGTATTTTTTCCCTACTATGTAAGTCTATGGCTACTAGCAACTGTTTGGTTACCAACATTCTTCAAAATATCTTTTTTTGTGTTCCACACAAGAAAGAAAGTCACACAGGTTTGGAACAACTTGAGGGTGAGCAAGTGATGACAGAATTTTCATTTGAACTCTGCGTTGCAATCATTATTGAAGCCACTGTATGTAAATGTAAACTCCATACAGACCATGCAGTACTTAATTGATTCACAGAGAACTACAGCTTTCTGTAACTGGTGTGTTTGTTCAGTAAAAAGTGAAGCTCTGAACTGTCTACTGTTCTGTGTGAATGTTGATATCACATTGTGAGACACTTACAGCTTGAGAAGACAGAAGGTGGATTGTTACTGAAGCAGAGGGAGAAGGAATGAGAGTGCTCATGGGGGCTTTATGAGGAGAAAGGAGTTGGCAAAAGGTTGAAGAGGAAAACAGACAGAATGCACACGGGCCAAACAGTCAAGATTGCTCTAGCGCTATACACTGAGTCCATTCTAGGTAATTGGTTGTCTCAGTAGCACTCAAGCAAGAAGGTCTGACTCTGTAAAATCTGGGGAAAACTAATTGTTGGCATTCCTGTTCATCTCATTGGCACTTGCTTGGCTGGCGCAGGACTCCACAGAAATACATCTTTGCTCATGGAGGCTCTGTTCTGCTGCCAGCTTGCTTTAAATCAATCATCTGAGCAAAAATGTCATGTGACTAATGACTCTGGAGCTGCAGGAAAATTACATTATGATTATACTGATTGGCTGATGACACTACACAAACATGGACCATCACAATCTCTTTATTAGGGGGGGTTGAGAGAGAAAGAAATAACTTGATTATGTGCAATTGGAATTGATTGGATTAAAGATTGTGACTTTGTTTTGTTTTGTTATGTTTGTTTTGGGCTTATTTTTAAATAATATTTTGCTCAGATAAATCATATCATAATATAATAAACACTGCAACACTCCATATTAATATAATAAAATTAAAATTAGAATTGTCAATTTGATTTCATGGTGACTTTTAGAGCCTCAGCCAAATCAAATCAAATCAAATAATTAGCAATTTAATTGTTTTTAAATTATGATTTTTTTTTTTTTACTAAATGCTGATTCTGCATAATATTTTTACAATTTCTGTAGTCTGAAAACATTTACTTTTGAACACTCATCAATGGAGAATGATGCTTTTATATAATAAACACTGTAACACTTCCATAAAAATATAATACAATAAAAATTGGAATTGTCAATTTGAAAAAAAATAATAATAATAATAATTTGTGTGTGTTTTTTTTTAATTAAATATTGATTTGCATAACATTTTTACAATTTCTTTAGTCTGAACACGTTTACTTTTGAACACCCATCAATGGAGAATGATGCTTTTTGCCTCAACAGTGCAATTGCAATATTTACCAGCAGGGGTTACCGCGGCCATGAAAATCTGCAAAAAATTATCCCTTGTCCACAACAGTTTTCAAGCAGATAGGAGTCAAATAAAAAAAATAAATAAATAAAAAAAAAATAAAAAACCTTAAAATTCTATATTGTATGTTTTCAAAATAATAATAAAAAAATTATATTCTGTAAATTATATAATCAGAGAGATAGTCTTTGCAATATAAATCAAGCAATTGCAAATCTGGTCCTACCAGCCAAACATGCCAAAACTGAAGCAAACTGCTGAAATACGCAGATACAGAGAGCAGAACTGAGAGCTGACAGCGATTATCATGCAGTAATTAAGTCTAGGTAACAACACGTGTACCAGAGTACAGATGACATACTGGAGACCACCGGAGGCCTGCTTCATACGTCTCCTGTCAGCCCCATGAAGAGGACCACAGTGTATGAATCTATCTCAAGAGGGAGGATGCAGAGCAACCTACACAAACATTCATCATCATGCGTGACCAGAATCGATGGGAAGCCCATCTTCGGTATTCCACCTTCAGTCAGTCGATCCACACCGCTGCTTTCACCCGAGAGTCACTCACAGCAGTCATTCAACAGCTGGCGCTCAGAGGGACGAACCGTACAGGCCTGCACACGGACAGGCTATTCAGCTGCTGTAAATTGATGTTAAAGAAATGTAACTATGAATTATGCTATTATGAAATAATTGCTTTGGTTTTTTTTACCTAGGAATGTAAACCTACAGTAGGTAGTTGGCCTGAAAATCTAATTTACAACTGCAAATGTACAAGACATGGTTATAATTGTTGGTCTAAAGTTTTAATCAATCAAACTGCATTTCAGAAGCAAAATATGTGTGGCACATATTGTATCATTCCAGGCCTGAAATAGTTATCATTGTGCTTGAAGTAAAACAAAACATGACTATCAGGGGACAAACTATCCAGCAGAGACCAACTGCTTTAAATAAGAAATTGTACATAGTAACATGAAGTCTTGTGATATAAATCACGACACATTTTGTAAATGAAGACCTAAACCCAGGAAGAAATTCTTAATGAGAAAAAAGGGACAGTTCATCCAAAAATGATCATTTTGACACCATTTTCTAAACCCCAAAATTTAAGACTCTTTCTTCTGTGGAAAATATAATATAATATAATGTAATGTAATATAATATAATATAATATAATATAATATAATATAATATAATATAATATAATATGAGAAATGGAAATCAATGGTCACCAAAAGTGTTTGGCAACCAACTGTCTTCAAAATATCTTCTTTTCAGATTATTTAGTTTAGTATAAAGTTTAATTTTTGGGTGAACTATCCCTTTAAGAACACAAACAATGATATTTTAAATAATGTTTCACCTCTGTTTGTCCATATAATGAAAGTCAGTGGGGACCAAAACACAAAGATATTAAATGATAACAGACTTTTGATTTTTGGTTGAACTATCCCTTTAAGAACACTAAAGAAGATCATTTAAAGAATGTTTCAGCTGTCTTTGTCCACACAATGAAAGTCCATGGGGACCAAAACTTCATTAGATCCCATGGACTTTCATTATATGGACAAAAAACATACAAAAATATTAAATGACAGAGTTTTCATTTTTTGGATAAGCTATCCCTTTAAGGCAAGATGATGTTGTATTGCATTTCAGCCAAACTGCACTTTTCCTAACAATTTCTTACTGAAGCATATCAATATTGGTTTGTTTTACGATCCGAATGCAACAAAACTGGCTGGTTTTCACCGATTGCTTGTGTCCAGCTCTTGAAACACATTCTGAGCTAAGGCCTGTTTGTCTGAAGGGAATATGTGTGGGCGAACTGCAGAGAGAGATTTTCTTTTCTTGGAGCTATGGAAAAGTGGGCCATGCTGGAGAGAGTGCATAATCCCGCTTTAGTATCCTAAATATGACCAAGTTTATAAAACTAGTGTTTTAACATAGCCATTACCCCAAATGACAACCCACTATGAGTGCCCAGCAATAAGATGGCACTCACCAATTTCCTTCTCAAGGCCAAATCCAGTTTGTAGCTGAGATATGTGGCCAATCATCACTAAATCTCCTCAGGCAGTTCTCTTGTTACAGCCTTTTGAATCATGCGCTATTTTACTGAGGTAAATTATCCACGTCAGTCAGGAATCCACAGAGATTTTGTTAAGACAGGATCTCTGTGTTTGGTCTGGCCCAAAATCCTTCACGTTTTAGACTTGACCTTATATAGTTATTAAAAAAAAACATATGCATCTATGAAATAAGTCCTTCCCTCTGTGCATGTCAATCACCAGCTGTTATTCTTGTCCTGCGTCATGCAGTTTTGCCCGAGAGCTCTTTCAGATCAATGATATTGAGCCACTGGCATATTCTGGACTGCCACCTCGATGCAGCTGTGACCTCCACACAGGGGGAAGGGAAAAATCAGGATCACACATGAAGAGTAGCATCAAATACTACAAACTTCACTGTCATCATTTTCAAATCATAATTAACTAAAGATCTATTGCAAAACACATTTTGGAGGAGAAACACACTACCGCACCCCTCCACCTGTCACTGTTCATGGGTGATATGTAGGCCTCCCTCGACAAAAAGATAAGAAAATTGTGGGGTAAAAAAATTCAAAATACCTGCATTTACAGGCTTTCAATCTAGGTTGAGCCATTAGGGACAGAAGAAGAAACATATTTTTATCTACAAAACTTGAGGCACCCGTCAGACCTGACACATTTGAAAAGCTTGTTCCTTCCTGTTTGAATCACACTCTGGCCAGAGAGACATACAGTCATGCCAGTGGAGGTCAGATCGGGACCATTATCTTTCACAGCAACCCCCTGAATTCATTACATTACTGAATTCATGTCAAACATGTATGTTGAAAAATATCTGTGAGTGAGTGGCAGACTGCAGTCTCATCGAAAAGCAAATGGTGTAAATAAATTTGTTGCATCACACAAGTTAGTTCAATGCAGAGGTTAGATTCACTTGAGAGAAGAAACTGCAGAGTCATCTAGCAAGCACTCGTTGATCTTTGAAAAGATGCCACGGGACAAGATTTTCAATTTATTGATGAGGTTAGAAAAATCTAAACGATAGTTCTGACTCAAGACCTCTGCCTGCTACAATATGCTTTCATAAACTGCATGTACTAGCAAACTACAACTGTGTGCTTTGACACTAGGGCCTGAGGTGGGTCAGAACAGGCTTAATTTAGTCTGGATTTATGCAGCATTAAGTCTTCACACATAATTTCATGTAGGCACAGAGCAGCCTTAACTAAACTGTGTAAAGATGCCTAAAAAGTTTTTTTCATTTCTTTTTTTGTGCTTATTAGTTACTAGTGACAATTAATGAGATACATTGGATTCATTAGCTCTCTAGTGCCAGATTTACAATGCAAAGGTGAAGCGCTTCTGAAGCTGCATTTGGGTGTTTTTACACAGAATGTTTAATGCTGCTTAGAGGTGGCATAAATACATTTACAATTACAACTGTATATTTTGATACTAAGGGCTGAGGTGGGTCTGAGCAGGCATAATAATTCGAAAACCAAATTTACACTGCAAAGGTGGCACAGAAGTGCTTCTGAAGTTGCATTTAGGTGTCTTTACATAGTGTTTAATGCTGCTCAGAGGTGGCATGAAAGCATATACACAGCAAATACAACTTTATGCTTTGACACTAGGGTCTGAGATGGGTCAGAACAGGTTTAATTAAGTTTGGATTTATGCAAGTCTTTACACATAATTTTAAGTAGGCACAAAGCAGCCTTAACTCAACTGTGTAAAGATGCTTAAAAAGGTTTTTTTTTAATGCGCCTGTGCACTTTTACATTGAATTTTGTGCATGCACAGAGCTACCTTAAAAAAGGTGTGTGAAGAGACCTTAGTTAAAGTTCCTTTTTAAGTACATATATATTTAACTACAAAATAGTCATTTAGAAAATCTTACTAACACTAAAAATAAAAAATGGAATAGACACTAGTGTAAAAAAAAATGAGGTGCTAGTTTGTGCTCAAACTAAAGTAATATACTACTAGAATAAATACTAAATGTTTGAATAGACATGTAGTACCAATGAAGAATTAATAGCAAAACTGGAATATATATTTGGAAATGAACATTTGGTATTTTAATAGACAACATTTTTCAAATTGTTAACAATACAATAGTTAGGTTCCTTGCACTGAGACAGTGAGTAGCAAAGTATCTAATAAAAAAAGTTACTCATGGAAACTAAAAATGTAGTATAACATATGCATTAGTTACATAAACATAGCATATTTCCATTCTCATTTTTTAGACTAGGTGTTTCTCGCGTACTCGTTCATAAAAAGAGCAGAGGACTGTACAGCACCCTGGACAGCGACAATCTAAACGCGATACAAGTAGAAGCCCTCTGACAGTAGGCCTGTGGAAAACACAGTGACCTGAAACTCATTCAGTGACAGAATGAGCACCTTCTAGTTATATCACAACACTAAGAAAGAAGATGCAGTGTAATTTTTTTCTTTGCAACTGTGAGTGGCATTTGAGTTTCCGCTTTGAATAAAAAGTAGCCTATATCATATCTGAAGGTTAAAATGTGCTTTCGAGGAACATGCCGTCGATGGGATCAATCCAATTTCTTATTATATAAAGTTCATAAGAATGCGGCGTGCAAACAGGTGACACATGACTCTTGGCTGGAAGATATTCCCCGCGTCCTGAGTGGAGTTTTAAAGGCTCCACTCCCAGTGCAGTTGTTCTGAAGGCCCATTACACAAGCGCAGACCAGGAACTTTCTATTCCCAACAGAGCAATGAGCTTTAGGTCCTGACGGCTACAGTTGAAGATATTCTGAGTCATTCTGACCTTCTATACCTTTTCATATCCGAACATACAAGCTGTGGGCTCTGTCTGATGGCTCCGCCATGAACACTGCTAGTTTATTACAATTTTATCTTGAGGAAAGAATTTGGTATCCTACAAATGAGCAGCGAGCGCTCGTGTGCCTATAAGCATATGTCTTTACATATGTCTGACGATACCACGAAAAACCTTTAAGCGTTTTATTCCTGCCCAATATTGCTGCAGAGACGCCCCCACAAGCCCCCATCTGTTACTTACACCAAACATTTAGATGTCATCCGTACCACACATAAGCATACAACCGAAGCCGACGGCCAGTGTCAATTTGCAAGCCCCTGCACAAGCATTTTGTGGGCATAAACTTACCGCAGTCTTCACACAAGATCCTCCCAACATCTTTTTTCAGGTTTTTCCCACTTGTGTCTAAGGGCGCAAACGACGCTTTAAAAACCAAGGGTTCATCAGTTGGGTCCATGAAAAATATATACTTGTGATTCTTCTTCACTTTGGCGCACGGAGCCTCCGAGCCAAATTCCCCCACGGTGACGAGCTGCTCCCGCTCCAGACCCCCGCTGTTTCGCGGCCACACGTCCAGGACTTTGACATTCACACTGTACGGCTCCGCTGAGACGTTCTGAGGCGCGGACTGCACCTTGCCCTCAATCACCACGGCGGATCTGTAAGCCTGGTCCTGCAGGGAATTCAGACTCGGGGAGTAGCAGGCGAAGGAGACCCCGATGAGCAGCATGGATAAGTGTACCGAATCAAGCCTCCTCATACCGCCTGCTTTGGCTCGATGGTCGGTGGTCGCGTTGCGGCAGGGCTGCGGGGCGATGGCGGTGGAGCTCGGTTGAAGGCTGAAGAGACTGCGAATAGGCTCCAGTAGCACGGCGGCGCGGCAGACCTTGCGTAAGTGTCCATGCCATCGGGATCCGCTGCTTTTTTCCGATAGATCTGCAATCGGGAAACACCAGCTGGGAACCGGAAACGGCGTAATGCTGCTGGGTTAATACAGATCCCTCAACTGCATTCTTCTGAAGCGCATCGTGAAATGTAGGGAAAGTCGAGGACGCTGCCTCCTCCGAAGACACGAGCAGGTATCCGCAAGGCGCCGCCAGTCAATCTTTGCCCCGAAATTGCAGTGGTGAGCGCGCCCTACTCGCCACTGGCTGCTGTGTATCTTCCACTGCAGTCGAATGGGAAATGCTGCAGTAAACTATTAGGGCTACTTTCGATATCCCCTCAGCAGCTGTAAGAATCCACTTTCGTAGCTACAAAACGCTGTTGCCGTATCCCTCGCGCCCCGTCTCTATCCGCCACCCCGATCTATCAGAGCAAGATTCCCCGCACAAACGGCAGATTCACTACTGGGGTGCTGAAACGTACGCCCATGCGCCGGCGTGTGCGTCTTTAGTCTCCGACACCCCGAGAAAAATGGTCAATCCATGATCTCTCCCATCGCCAATCCTCATCGAATTTAAAAAAAAAAAAAAAAAAGAAAAAAAGAAAGAAAAAAACCCACCAAAATGTATGGTGCAGGGAAGCGGCCGCCTCAAATCTCCCTGTAAATCGTTAGAGCACCGCAGAGGTTTGCGCTGCTTTAAGCGCGATGGCTAACAGTGCGAATGAATGAGCTTTGAATGAGTTTTGCGTCTCCTTCCATTACTAAATCATGCCCTGCATTCAGGTCACATTCGCCGTTCTGCCTCAGAGAGAGAGAAAAAAATGATAGTGAGGCGTTGCATCAAATCCATAGGCTACGTCTGGTATCCGTTGCATTGCTGATGCCTGGACGAATGAGAACATTTTTAACAAATTCAGTGAAAGAACATCACGAATGTAGCAGCAGACAGCAATAAATGTGCACAAGATGGTAAAACATTTAGAGACATACAGTATTGGCACGCACGTAATGTTTAAAAGGAGAAGATAAATATCAATATTAGACTTTCACCGGTTAGGAACGATACATAAAATAACCTAAATCCTGAACTAAATGAAGACTGAACCTGTGGATCTGCAAAGCAGAGCAGCTACAACTTCACTAAGGGCGACATCTGCTGTTCTGTGCGCACAGAGGGAGCCACAACACCTCTCTAACATGTAAGATGACTGTGGGGAATCATAGGCAATAAATAGCGCAAGTTGTAGTTCCTCAGACTTTCTAATTTATTTAATTTTAAGTGAACGAACAGTACACAGTACACAACAGTAGTCCAGGACCAGTGTCCCTTAATTGGAGTATCTTGGGGTTAGGGTTTTGCACAAGGCACAGTGGTGCTAGTTCATAAACTGACCCTTGCTGAGTTTTCACTGTTTATTTGTAGCATGCTGAAAGCTTTCCTTAAGAAAAATAAACAAACAAACAATCTATAGTGTTTATGGCCTAACTGACAGGAACTAAATAGCCTAAAAAAGTGATTTCAGAGATACATGAAATGTAAATATACATTCTATCAGACAAAGAATGTCTTTATGTGTTGAAGTGCTGCATTGTGCCATTTCAAGTTAAATTAGTAATTATAACGTTGTGGAATAGATAGGCTTTTAAGAATAAAAGGGTTGCCAGTTTTACAGCTCATTTAGCGTGTGCAAGGTCATGACACTACAAGGTCTTTGTTAGAAAAAAAGTTTAATGCCAATACTTCTGCATACTTTCTAATAATCATATAATTATTATAAAAAAAAGGGTTTACTATTTACTAATGTGTCGAACATGGATAAAAGGATTTTAAAACAGGAAACGCGTCCTTAGAGTAATCTTGAAAGAAACTATTAATAAATATATTCATTGAATGTGAGTTGACAAATAACATGAAGATTTAAATCTTTTAATAAAATGTGACCATATAGAACATATCTCTATAAACAACTGGATAATACCACATACGATAAACATCTTAATCACGCTTTTATAAACAATAAACACTTTTTATTAAGTTTTAATAAGTTAGTCTCCACAGCATTTTGCTACACCCTTGAAAATGAAAAGTCTTTAATGGTTCATTGAAGCATCGTAAGTTCAACAAAGTAGGCCTATCTTATCTTGTTTCTCGCCAAAATTCTGAGTTGCCTTTGGAGATTTAAAAACTTAATCAGGTTGCATTCATAAGTTTTTCATTAAATCAATTCTAGGTAACACTGGTTACCAAGACAAGTGAAGTCCTTCATTTGGTAAAACTGACATGATAAAGTTAAATGATAATTATTAGAATTATTTATCGTTTTATAAGAGGTTAGGAGAAACCACTGTGACGTATAAGGAAAATAATAAAACACACGTGCATATAACTTTCGCATATACACTTAATTGAACAACCCAGTAAAAGGTGATCCTGACTTTCGAGTTTTCGATTTTACGGCATTTGCAGCTTCTAGCACGCCGAATACTCGGAATAAATTTCATACGAGATGTATATAATGTATATATTCTCCAATATCAAAACAGCTAAAACAGCATGTCCAGCTGCAATAGCGCGAAAGCGACAGTACGAGGCGCAAGAGCTATTTGCTTTTCCCCAGCTGAGCGTGCTGACATCAGACTCCACGCGCACAGCGTTGAGCTCGTGCGTGCGTCCGTCTCCATGCCACGACTCGCTCTTTAGTTCCATCTTGTGAACGGCGTATCGGTGAAGCAGCACCGCGACAGTGTTTACAGTAGGCCTTCGGGGCTTACAGGTTTTCATCTTTGTTTTTGACAGTGTTCAACTGCGAAGGGCTTGCACAGGGGCTAACGCTCTTCCTGCAGACTGAGCGGGGTAAGGTATGCCGAACCACGTCGCTCGTTATGAGGTCTGCGACTTTGGCAACAGCACTCCACTTTACGATCATGTCATGGTATTCCTCGGTATACTTGATTTTTGTCAGTATAACAACCATGGAATTAATGTTCGCAGCCGTGGGCAGATATCACAGACTGCTTGCGCAAACTCGTTAACTGTTTACAGTGCTGACAGACAGCGAGGCTGTCAGACTCCCTCTGTTGCGGCAAATCCAGTGTTCCATTTAAGTGTGACTGTGACATACCGTTATGCGTTCAAGCTTACAGAGTTCACCTTAGACCAAAAAACAAGCATACCTTTAAGTGACGCTCATCAATTGGAGTCGACGGTCCCTCTTTCCTTCACTCAGTGTCTTTTTTTTTTACGCACTGTCACTTGTGTTAGGCCCTTGTCAAGGAGTTTACACATGCATTAGAAGTTTCAAATGACAAAATATTAAGTATCAATTAAGAATAACCAGTTAAGACATTCTTCATTCTATCAAGCAACAGGCCACACAAAGTTAGGGACCACTAACTTATATGCTTAGCCCGAGATAATATAATTATTATTATTATACCTTCTTTTCTTTTTTAATCAGGGGGGGAAAAAAAAAAATCACCTGTCTTAGACACTTGCCTGAAATGCAAACATTGTTTAAATGCATTTGTTTATTATATATTTAATTTATTGCATATTAAAATCTCTTCGTCAAGAATTGAAGACATGCACTTTATTAAAGCATATTCCAGAATAGACTAGATATGTGTATTTACTAGAATAGACTAGATATGTGTGAGCAATTAAATACATTTTATAACTTTTTCCTAACTATACAGGCCCGACGTTTATGAATGCTGTTTGTATTCGACGTGTGCTCGGTCTTTAGAGAAACATTAAACACTGAAAAATAAATTGTAAATTGTCTGGTAATGTACATGTTCATTCCATCTAATTATTGCATTTTTGAATTGTAGTAATTTTCAGTATTCTAGTGTTTCTGTTTCAAGGCGTGCATAAACGCTGCATGTTCCTTATTGCTTTATTTGAGGACCGAGAGAAATTGCATGCATATATGCCTTTTTTTCAGCTCTCGCACAGACATACAAACATACTAAAATGCCTGCATGGAAAACACGTCGAGGCTCTCTCAACTGAACATTTATTATTATGGTACTGTTGTAATATTATGGATGTTGTATGTATGTATATATATATATTCACTCTGTTTTTTCAAGGCATGAATCAATGAACATATTTATCTAAATTATACATATTTAAAAGGAGATAAATTCTATATATCTCATTTTAATCTACGTTATTGCAGACTTTTGAATTAGGAGATTTTATATTTTAACTTTTTGTTCTTTCTTTTATAGTTTGCATTGGTATTATAGTTGAAACTTTAAGATTAAAATAACATTAATAGGCAAGAAAATTGTTTATTAATGACTGTGTGATATTTTTACGTCTACAGCTCATTTATGAAAGTAAAAAGGTAGGATTAGACGCATCAGAATATTTGAATGTGCAATCCCGCCTCTGAAAAATGCTTTTGCTTGTCAAATTCGATACGTTTATCACAATTGTACTAATTGTTAACGAACACGCTGCTAAATTATTTAAATGTTTTCTAAACTAAATTATTAGAGAGAATCAATTCTTGGATGCTTGAAAAAAATAATAAACATTTATTTTCCAGGGTTAATGCTTACAATTTCAATTAAATTACAGAGCAGCTTAATAAAGTTAAAGAAAATGAATTCAAAACATTAGTGTAATTATCCAATCGATTTTTGTTTGATGTTTTTGTAAAATACCTGTGAGTTTAAATATGGGCAATATTTCTACAACTACAGGAAAACACGCAAGTAATCTAATAACTAATAAAAATAGAAATTAAATTGATGCATTTCTACATTTATAAAACAGTTTGCATTAAAAACCATGTTTACAAACGAATAAATCCCTTTTTAAATTTGTATTACATTGCCAAACCTTTTAAAATTAATCATATGCATGAGGTTTGTGCGGATTGACAAAGAAAATAGTAAGAAACAAGCCTTTAGAGTTGATTAACATTATGGTTATTCCTTTTAGATATTTTAGTAAATTCTATTATTTTACTCGTTTACTTTAGTATTTTTAAACAAATGCCTGAAACCCATTACTCATTTGCCTATGCGTGCGAAACAAATATTTTATAAAAGTTAATAGTTTGTTATAGACTATAAATATCCGAGAAATGCTACAGCTGTATTGAGACAAATTGCATGAACTATGTTAGAGTTCTTATAATATGCACGCTACGTTTAGTTTTAGTAGGTCGAGATATATTCTCCTGCTTATAGGTAACGTTCATACAACACATATTCCTCTTAACCGCTTTGGTAAGAAAGCATCCATCACAATTGTATCAATGTAAATTTGAAAACATATATATCAATCCTAAAATTCAACTGTTAGGCCTACATCATTTTCTTCAAACAGGCCTTGAAAACAGTATCACCACAAAAGCCTTTTCAGACACGCAAACTTCCTTCATTCTTACATGCAGGCGACGCTGAGGCTTGATTTAATTAGAAACCTCTGTTTATTGCTTATATTTTTTACAAGGAGATTTTTTTCGATAATAAAATAAAAGGTGAACAACTACAAAACAACAAATATTTGGGTATGTTATATCTGGTTGATTATAATGAATGATTTGCATCTGGTATGAATGCACAGCAACGTATGTTAAATAATAGGCCATACTGGATGAAAATAACTCGGAGCTTAGATAAGTGCGTAAAATAAACCTACAGAAAATGTAATAAGTCATAACTCACGCCTTTACCTAAATAAAATGCAACCACCTTAAAAGCTGAAGAAATCAAACACTGAATTGAGCTATTTATTAGCTCAAAATCATAGCCATTTAATGCATTTTGCATCAATGCATCCATACGAATGCATCTGAAAAATGTATTTCCAATAAACTATTTTTATTTTTGCCATGACAAAAAAGCCGAAGTGAACGATGAACTAAATGAAAGCTTGTCCAAACACAACCTGTCTGCCCCGAAACGTTTAGCCTATTATGTTGACCAGTTTATATTTAGCAAAATTTCTCATTAAGTATTCGTAAATACCAGCGGGATGCGTGAGCGATGTTATTAAGAATTATCTCAATTTCTATCACTTCGCATATAGAAAACTGAGTTTTTTACGTTTTCGGCAACATTTAATCTCCCGTACCATTTTAAGCACTGCTTAATAATTAGTTTTATAAGCTTCGAATGTGAATAAAAACCCCAAGGACAACGAAACTTAAGCATATGGCTTTTGTATGGACTACATATAGACTAAGATACATTGACGGCAGTGAAATATATTCTATATGAAGATACGCGGTGAAGGCAGCGCACACTCAGTAGGCAACGAATTGAATTTTTTTACTTTCGCTTTGAATTGAATTTATCGTCATCTAACAGGACAGACATAATGTGCGGTTAGAGAGTGCGGCTGCAGTGTTAGACCTTCTGTAGGATGAATTTATTCGGATTCTGCACAGGTCTGAACAGCGCTCGTCTCCTCTCCTCACACAGATCTCGCGAGAGCGGTGGCGTGGCTGCTTGGCAGTAGGCTTGCAG
>JAFVLL020036577.1:0-14511 GCA_021397915.2 Tor tambroides | reverse complement strand
AGGTACTGTGGAGGTACTCTATAGTTACAAATAGACACACTGTAAATTCTGTTTAATTACGCGGTACATTGCGGGCTGTAATCTAAAGCGTTACCTAATATTGTTTATTGTCACAGGCACTAGCTGTATAAATTTTGTGACTTGTAATGACATTGTAAGTTCTTACAAATCTTGAAGAAGAAAAAAAAAACTTATATTGCTTTAAGCATTTTATGCAGCTTAAAAAGATCTAGCAAGCTTATATGTTCTCATGTTTCTATGTTTGTTTTTTTCAGAATCCATTCGCTCTCGCTATATAGTGAAAAAGATTATTGGAGAAGGAGGCTATGGCAAGGTGTATGAGGGAATCCGTATTTCCGATGGTAAAAAGGTAAGCAAACATTTTGCTCTTACATTGAGATCTGTATACACTGTCTTAATCAAAAATTTAAAGCACCTACAGATAGTTTTATACTTAAGTACTCAATTCTGTTCAATATGCTCAACTGTGTTTTTTACCTTTTGCAGGTTGCCATCAAAGGTATTCAAAAGACTTGACGGGACCAGTATCTTCAAACTGTAAGTTAGCAAAACATTATGGCCCGGTTTCACAGACAGGGATTAGACTAAGCCAGGATTAGGCCATAGTTCAATTAGGACATTTAAGTAATTTTTATATACGTGCTTAGAAAATAAACATTACTGGTGTGCTTTATGAGAAAAAACAAAGGCACTGATATATTTTAAGATCAGTCAGTGCAAGTTTCTTTCAGTTGAAACAGCTCAGTCTTACATTTTAGTCTAGGACTAGGCTTAAGCCTTGTCTGTGAAACTGGGGGTATATGTATTTAGTTAAGTGCTGATTACTACAGTTAATTCACTTGTAGGTAGCATTAAGCATAAATTCAATAGACAATTAAGCAGCAAAAACCTTTGACCTTGTTGATGAAATCTACAAAGCTCAAAGACAGTACATTTAAAAATGATTCTTCAGAGTTTTATCAAACTAACCTTTCGTCACATCTTTTCTCTAGGCTGGGCATCCCAAACCTCTCATTACAGAAGTTGCACTGATGCTAATGATGAGGCAAGAACCTGTAAGCCCCCACGTCATCCAACTATATGAGTGGTTTGAGCACCCTCGAAAACTCACTCTCATAATGGAGTATCCGGATCCATGCGAGAGTTTGTTAGACTTCATCAACACAAATCCTCAAATGAATGAGACAACAGCACGGCTCGTCATGTGTCAGGCTGTGCAAGCAGTACAGCACTGTATCGAGCACACATTTTTCATAACGATATTCATCCAGAGAATATCCTGTTGAGAAAGCACACATTGGAGCTCAAGTTGATAGACTTTGGCTGCGGTCATCTATTTAGTAGGAAAGGCTACGAGTGCTGGAAATATAGAGGTGAGCTGGCATTTTGTGTAACAGAGTCTGGAAACCAGCATGTAGTGACTTATGATTGATCATATTGATAATGAGAATTGCTCAATGCTGAAAATGCCTTTCTTACAGGAATAAGGGCTTACTTCCCACCTGAACTCTTCATCTATGGCAGATTCCACAAACGTCTGGTCTCTTGGAGTGTTGTTGTATGAGATGATGAACACGTGTTCTCCATTTTGCAACAAAACAGAAATCATGCAAGCCACAGTTAGGTTTGAAAACCCAGATTTATCCAAAGGTGAGAGAATAGCACTGATAACACACACATACAGCCTCTGCAGAGAAATAACAAACACTGGTAGGGAATGTCTTGTCTAGCATATAAACACAGAATTAGATGTTCACCAACTGACAGTAGAGGTTAGAATTATGTGTTCAGAGATTTTATAATAATTGAAACATTCCCTTAACATTTCAGAAGCTGTTTTCCTACATACCATCATTAGTGTCACATGGCCATGACTAACTAGCTTTTTCCTGAAAACAGAATGCTGTGATCTGATTGTCCAGTGCCTAACATGTGATCCAACTGAACAGCTGGCCCTTGAGCAGATCTTGCAGCATGACTGGTTTCAAACAGTGGATCTAAAACAAAGGGAGTCAGAGGATTGAAACACAATTTGTTTCAGAGGTGAGACAGTGTAATAGAGTAGGCAACTACATTCATCTTCAATTTTGGATCATATCTGATGTAAAATTTAAAATATGATTAGTGAAGTGAGTTCATTTTAACAATTTTGTTATACTATAACATGTAACGACTAGAAAAAAGACTTGAGTAAAGACAGTCAGTGTGAAGAATCCTCTGGCTTTTTCATTCCCAGGGTTGGAAACACACCTTCCAGTGAAAAAGCACAATGTATTCACATATGCTGATGGAAACTGGAAACTCAAGCCCTCACGTAAGCCCACTACAGCAGAACTAGAGAGCTCAGAGCACCCTGTAATTCAGAGCCTGCCCACATCCTTACAGTTCCATCTGAAATGAGCATGAAAATGAGAGCATTAGTAGTTCTAGTTATCAGAGCCATAATTGCTTTGTTTTAAAAGCTTAGTTTTTGCTTTTTTTAAAGCATAGTTTTAGCTTAGTTTTAAAAGCATAGTTTTGGCTTAATTTAAAAATGTAGTTTTGGCTTTGTTTTAAAAACGTAGTTTGGCTTTGTTTTATAAGCGTACTTTTAGCTTTGTTTTAAGAGCGTAATTTTTTGCTTTGTTTTAAAATAGTTTTAGCTTTGTTTTAAAAGCATAGTTTTGCTGTTTTAAAAGCAATATTTTATTAGGAAGCAAAAAAGGGCTTTATAAAAAATTATATCCAATAAAAATATAAAAAATAACACAAATAAACTAGATATATAATAAAAATGATAAAAAAATAGTGTTTGTTTTACCGTAACATTTTTACTAATGTTATTTGGTGAATTTTTTTGATAAAAAATAAAATTATAAAAATACGACTTTATACACACACACACACACATTTATATATATATATATAGATAGATAGATAGATAGATAGATAGATAGATAGTAGGGATGGGCAAAAAGTAATATTCAAAAATAGCTGGGAATTATTCGATTATTATTTGAAAATTGCACCCCTTCCCTGCTTGCATGCAAGCTTTAGTGAACTTGATTATTATTATGAAAAAATTGACATATACAGTGTGTATATATATACATATACTAGTATAATAGAATTATAAATAGAATTATAAATATTCCCCAGAAAAAAAAGAAAAGAAAAAAAAGAAAAAAGCTGTTGCATAATTATGTCATAAAATCTCATGTCTGATTGTGGGGGGAAAATGGGAAAGAACTGGATTTACTCTTCAACAGGATACAAAAGCAACTCACCAACTGTGAGAGATCAAGGAGAGGGACAGAAAATCAAAGGCAAATTGTGAAATGCAACAATTATATCCAACCTGCAATTTAGAGTCATACATTCTTGGCTTCTTCTGTAATTGTCTGTGTTTGAAGTGGGAAGATTTGCAACAAGAAAAAACGCAATTAAGAGTATGAAGGAGACACTCAGCATTTAGTGTGTCTAAAGTTATCAGGGCTTAGCTGCAACAGATAATCAGAGCGGACTGAAGAGTTGCAGAGGCGGAATGAAGAGGGAATAAGGCAGGGTATGAGCAGACAAGGGGACATAAACTATCATAACTTGACACTTTATTCAAACAGCAGCAGAAATCTGATTTTTTTTTGGCACATTCATTCCATTTAAGAGGCAGCTCTACCAATGTGGCATGTGTTGGGAACTGCCACTCCAGTATAAATTTTATGGTTATAAATTTTTATCCAGTATTTCCTGGACTGCATTTCAGTGGCAATGCTTCAGTGTAATGGGGAAAAACAATCATGCAATAAATGGCAAGAAGCCTGTCTTTCTATGAGTTGTCCTCACTGGCTACACCTACATGCGGTGCACCCAGTGTAGTGCCCTTCAAAAACAACTGACTGTAACGAATTAGTTCTTCATAGTGAATCATAAAACACTATACAGCATGAGTACTGTAGCCCAAACCAGAACAAACAGATCTGTTTGAATCAGTGTGAAAAATCCTTCACGAAACAAACTCACTCAGAGCAGTTACTCTGAAATCAACACCTGTTGAATAAACTGAACTGCAAAATATCAGTTTGTTCTCTGTAAAATTGATAAATCTGCTTCTCAAGCTCAGACAAATGCTGATGTGTTATATGGCCCTTTTCAGATGAGATTAGTTTTTCCTGGGTAGGTTGTGGAAATTTATTGTGCACACACTGTGTCTGTGTCTCTCTCTGTCTGTCTGTGTGTGTGTGTGTGTGTGTAGGGCTGGGAATCGATTCCAAAAAAATCGACTCCGAGGCGTTGAAAATCGAGAGTCGATTCCAAAGGTTGGAATCGATCTCATTAAAGGGAATCGACTCCTCATTTAGAGCCTTTTTCAGTTCAACATAGCATATCTATGGGTGCCTCTCAAACGGAAGGCTGCATCCTACAAAGGCTGCACACATTTAAATTCACAAAGTGATGTTTTATAAACAAATTTTGGGAGGAGCACACGCAGATAATTAACATGGCCAATTCATCATTAGTAATCACACCATTTATCCAATCAGCGCAAAGAGAACCTCTATAAATAATCAAGCATGTCCTACTTTCATTGTCTCTCGACTTTCAGCATCCCTCCGCCACCCTGACTCCACACCTTTAGCCCATTCCTACCCCAGCACGGGGAGGAACATTCGGGGGGAGCGCTTTGAGGCCGGGCTAAACACCGAGCTCGGACCCCTCTCCCCAGACAGGGGGAGTACCCCGGGCTCAGGAGTCTTACCGAGCTCAGAGCCCTCTGCCTGGACAGCACACCAAATATGCATAACCTTTACTCAGTTGATTATATGTAAGTGTGAACTCGTGAAAATAAACTTGAGGACGAAATTTGAGGATGCAGCCTTCCATTTGAGAAGCACTATTCCCCTCCTTCATGCTCGCTAAAAGCCGTAATTACAAGAATTGTGAAATAAAGGATTATTATTTTTATTTTTTTTCATTTTTATATTTTTATTACCATTCGCCTCCCTCATGCTCGCTAAAAGTGATTAGAAGTCTGATTCGTTTCCTGATTCCTATTCTTTTGGATAGATAGTTTTAATGAACCAGTTAAAAAAAAAACGCTTTAGAGGTTACTTTACGGTGGAACTGGCTTATGTTGTCCACAATCTTGAGTGCTGCACGACAGAATAGATCATGATGTGATTGAGGGTCTTGATCTTATTAATATTTCCATCTAAAATACTATTTTTAAAACATTTCTATCAGCCAATGATAATTCTAAAAGAAAACATCACGAGCATAGATCAGTGACCGAGAGCGCATCTGATTGACAGATAAACCACAAGCTCTATCAGTGTCATTGTTAGTGTTCTGGTTATTTTGTTTCAGTGTACAGTTTGTTAATTTTGTGCAAAGCATACAGTCAAAGTAAACTTCATCATTCAGCTGAACTGTGCACATTTATTTTAGACACTTCATGTCTTGTTTAATTCATGCGATAAATGCATGTCCCTGCTGACCTGTGGGCTATGACTAATTTTACAGGCAAAGCAGAAATTACATTACAAATGATTTATGTATCGTCAATTTTTTACAAATAAAGCTTCATATTATCA
Source organism: Tor tambroides (assembly GCA_021397915.2). Taxonomy (NCBI): domain Eukaryota; kingdom Metazoa; phylum Chordata; class Actinopteri; order Cypriniformes; family Cyprinidae; genus Tor; species Tor tambroides. The sequence goes on along the minus strand of JAFVLL020036577.1, from coordinate 8,920 downwards.
GAAGGATACTTTCTACAACCTTTTTCTAAGACCCCTGCAGTCATGGCGAGATAAGGTTCCTTCAATCTAAAAAACAAGAATCGAAAAAGAATAGAAAACAACAGTGAGGAATTGATTCTTGGAAAAAAAATCCCATCGATTCCAGAACCAGGAATCGGAATCGGACTCAATTCCAAAAATTTCGGAATCGAACAGCCCTATGTGTTTGAATAGAAATGGGGCCAATTATGGTTTTCCATGTAACTCAGAGCGCCTCTGAGAAATCTAGAGGCGGATTTACTAACAGCTTACGCCAGTGCAAACCATTTTTTAGCATTAAAATAGTACTGTCAGGATTTACTAAAGACGCGCAATGAAGAATTAGCGCTGAAAAGGCGTGGACACAGTTATTTTTGTGCCTGACCTTATTGAATATGCATTTGTAGGAGTTTCCTTTTCAGACGCAAAATTTCTAGGAGGAGAGTATTAAAATAAATCACGCAACGCGATTTACTAACGTTAGCACTTGTCAAATTACTGGTATTTGCGCTATTATTTAGACTCCAAATTTGCACTGCTCTTGGTAGATTGTGCTGGTCATTCTGGAAATGATCTGGCTGCGTCTGTGTTCTTTAATGTGCGCATTGTAAGTAAATCACACACAGAATTTTCCCCTCCCATCTGCGCTTTTATGGAATTGTGCTCTAAAGCTAATTTGCCTTGTTTAGTAAATCTGGCCCTTAATCACCTCCAGATAACATTTCGGTGTGTTTACGGTATATTAGTATTTTCCAGTACTTCTCCTCGATTATTTTGACCTTTGTCGAGTACCATTTTCTTGTGACTTGTGGATTCTCCAACAAAAATAAATATGAAGTCAATTAGATGATCTCGATCATGTAAACTATGTAGTTTAGGTAGTGCTAGGTAACAATGTAGTCTTAAAGGTAGGGTAGGTGAATTAGGAGAGGTTAGCAATAGCAAGCTAGCTTTAAAAGCATAAGATCCCACCCTCCCCTCTCCAAAGCCATGCCTCCTCCAAAACACATGAGCATGCACAGGCAGACCAGAGGCTAATCAGCGACACTATGAGAGACGGCATTGGTGGACGGTTGAATGCAACGCTGTCAGATTAGGACAAGTAGGACAGCCTATCGTAGTCCTCGGAACGAGGAATATGATTGGACAAACATTGGTAACACTTTAGAATACTGTTTCTTACTTTCTGCATAACTAATACGGAATTATTGAAGAACTAACAGGTAATTATTCATTAACACTTAACTCACTACTGTTAACTACTAAGGAAGATGTGTTAACTAATCAGTATGTAATACAATTTTATGATTGTGTTAAGTAACAGTTAGCTAATCAATAACTAATGTATTCTGCCATACCTCCTGAAGAACTACTATTAATTATCTACTAGTTAAGGTTCAAGAAAAATAACTATGAAGTAACTACTAATGAACAGTCATAGACAATTACATTGAGTTGTGACCCTTTTATATAAATGTTATTAACAGTAGTAGTAGTAGTCTGAAAATGCAATATTAATAAATGCAATGAATTTTATGGAGGTTTTGCCTGTGTAGTGAATTGTTTTGTGAGTGTGTTTTATAAGAAATCAGCTTCCGATAGGAACCCCACCACCACTCCAGTGCCATGTGATAACTTACCTTAGTTTTTATATTTTATATACAGTACTGGATGTGTGCCTCCTCAGCATATACCACATTACCATTAATTCAATTCCTGTATGTAAGGCGAGGACTGAGGGAAAGTGAAAATACAGGTAACCATTTAGTAATTAATAAAGAATTATCAGATAATTCATAGGAATGACTTAAGAACTCTCAAACAGTATTCTAAAGTGAAAATATAAGAATATTAGTAATTAATAAATAATTATCAAATAACTCTGCAGGACTTATTTCAAAGGCCTGAAACAGTGAGGCCTATTCTAAAGTGAAAATATGGTAAAACCCTATAGTAATTAATTAAGAATTATCAGATAATTCATAGGAATTACTTAGAACCTGAAACAGTATTCTAAAAAGTGAAAATATAGGGAACTCATTAGTAATTAATAAATAATTATCAAAAAATTCTGCAGGACTTATTTCGAACCTGAAACAGTAGGCCACATTCTAAAGAGTGAAAATATAGTGAAACCTATAGTAATTAATTAAAATTATCAGATAATTCATGAAATTACTTAGAACCTGAAACAGTATTCTAAAGTGAAAATATAGGGAACTCACTAGTAATTAATAAATAATTATCAAATAACTCTGCAGGACTTATTTTGAACCTGAAACAGTAGGCCTTCTAAAGTGAAAATATAATGAAACCTATAGTAATTAATTAAGAATTATCAGATAATTCATAAGAATTACTTAGAACCTGAAACAGTATTCTAAAGTGAAAATATAGGGAACTCATTAGTAATTAATAAATAATTATCAAAAAATTCTGCAGGACGTATTTCGAACCTGAAACAGTAGGCCTATTCTAAAGTGAAAATATAGTGAAGCCTATAGTAATTAATTAAGAATTATCAGATAATTCCACAGGAATTACTTAGAACCTGAAACAGTATTCTAAAGTGAAAATATAGGGAACTCATTAGTAATTAATAAATAATTATCAAATATTTCTGCAGGACTTATTTCGAACCTCAAACAGTAGGCCTTCTAAAGTGAAAATATAGTGAAACCTTTAAGTTGGATAGTTATGGCAAGACAGTTGAGTTGGGGTTCCTTTCCAAAGCAGATTTCCTACTGAACATGTGCACAATGCAGTTATTTACCATACAGGCAAAAACACAAGGGGTGAGAACCAGAACGGCGTAAGTGACATTTAAGTGACACTTTACAGGTGGGCCAAAACAAAAATTTACCATTGGTTGATCTGACTTTCTGCACTGATTTCAATCGTTTATAATAAAAATGTGTACACTCATGGATGACAGTATACTTTTGTCAGTAGAAAGAGCTAATCAAGAGCTTTCTTTTGATATCTATCTATCTATCTATCTATCTATATATATATATATATATATATATATATATACACACACACATTTCACCCAAAATGTCTCTTACGCCCTTCTGGTTCTCACCGCTCGTTATGTACAATTATAGTAATGAGTCCTTTTGGGTGTGCATCAAACAAAATGCATATTTCATTTCCATTATAGGCAATAATAGTAGTAGTGGACTGTAACAGTGAAGTTGCTGCGTAGTAGTACTTTGTACTTGTCCTTTTACTCAAGTAATTTTGAAAATGAATAGGCCTACTTATCATTTTACTGGAGTAATATTTATTGATTATCTGTACTTTTACTCAAGTACTTGATTGTGGGCCACAACCTGATTATTATAGTGAATATTTGCACATAACTGCTCAGTAGTAGTTATTTCATAGTTATTTTCTTGAACCTTAACTAGTAGATAATTAATAGTAGTTCTTCAGGAGGTATGACAGAATATATTAGTTATTGATTAGCTAACTGTTACTTAACACAATCATAAAATTGTATTACATACTGATTAGTTAACACATCTTCCTTAGTAGTTAACAGTAGTGAGTTAAGTGTTAATGAATAATTACCTGTTAGTTCTTCAATAATTCTGTATTAGTTATGCAGTAAGTAAGAAACAGTATTCTAAAGTGTTACCCAAACATTTTATGGTCCTATGCCTTCCACAGACGATATAAATACATATAAATACATTTAGACCACTTAGTGATTGCTATAAAGATGTGAAAAGACTTTCAACCAGCATAACAAAGATTGTTTCTGAACAAAATCACCTACCAATCCTTTAATTAATTTTATACATAGTGTTAATTATTCATACACTGATTAACCACAACCTTCTAACTTATAATATGTAGGTCATGCTGCCGAAACAAGGGTTCAGGTTGTGAGGTGGGGCTTTCATGGATCGGATGTGTTAGTCAAGCACGTTCCATAGATGCTCAATGGATTGAGATCTGGGGAATATGGAGGCCAAGGTAACACCTTGAACTCTTTGTCATGTTCCTCAAACAATTCCTGAACAGTTTTTGCCATGTGGCAGGGTGCATTGTCCTGGTGAAAGAAGCCACTGCTATCAGGAAACACCACTGCCATGAAGGTGTCTATGTGGTCTGCAACAGTCTTTTGATAGGTGGTACTTGTCAAAGTAATATCTATATGAATGCCAGAATCAGTGTTATTCATGTCACCTGTCAGTGGTGTACCTGTCAGGCATTCACTGTGTACTGAATATAGTTAGTGAGTGAATGAGTGGATTTGGACACAGTACATGCATGTACACACTGCTGTAGGTACAGGCCATGACTATTCAATCTAGTAATGTTGCGGCTTCATTGAGTAAATATTGCAGGAAGCATTTTATTTATTTATTTATTTTTAATTTTAATTTCAATTTTTTTTTGGTTCTCATGCCGTTTGTTTCCACACACTGTCTAGGTTGTTAAGCAACTTGTTCACTATCAAAATGATGCCAATCAGATAACAAACATGTGGCTTGTGAGTTCTCGTTTCCGAATGATGCGACATACATCTAAACTGAATAGATTATTTTAAAGGGTTAGTTTAATTTTGTCATTAATTACTCACCCTCATGTTGTTCCAAACCCATAAGACCTTCAAGATCTTCGGAGCACAAACTAAGATAGGCGCCATTATGGAGAGTACCACGACGTGGTATTTTTGTGCTCAAAAATTATTCTCGTAGTTTTGTAAAATTACGGTTGCATCACTGATGTCACATGGACCATTTTAACGATGTCCTTCCTACCTTTCTGTGCCTTGGTCATGTTAGGACCCTTGCTGTCTATGTAGGGTGAGAAAGCTCTCAGATTTCATCAAAAATGTCTGAATTTGTGTTCCGAAGATGAACGAAAGTCTTACAGGTTTGGAACAGGTAATTAATGACAGAATTTTTCATTTTAGTTGAACTAACCCTTCAAATGTCAAAGAGCACTCAACTTTTGGGCCTGTACAAATCCCTGATTCTCACTTGATCATAGTTTTAGGATGGATTACTAGTTCTATGATCATTACAACATGTACAGAAAATGTCTCTTTTAAACAAAATGTAGTTGCTCATTAATGTTAATTGTGGTAGGCAAATACCCCCAACTTTTATGAACACATTTCACCTTCAAAATAACCTTATTATTAGGAATAGTATGGATTTAAAACTTGCTGGATTTTGGATATGATGGACTCTGAACAGATGTGTTTTGTTTTGGGGGGTTTTTCACTGTAGGGGCTCAGCAAGGTGAGAGCTGTGAATTGTTGATAAGGATGTGTCTGAGCTCAAACAGACTCCAATTCTATCTGGAGAGATGGTGTAAAAAAGTCTGTTAAAGTCCAAACAGTGGATGCCTCTAAGCATTTTTTTATATATTGTAGGCAGCGTAGGTGAATTATACAGTGACGTTCAAGAAGAAATCAAGGTGCATACCCTAATTCTCTTTTGGCACCCCTACAACAGTTAGCCAAATACTTTTTTTAATGTTTTTGTCATAAACAGATCTAAAACAAATGGCAGTGATCAATAATATGAAAATAATAATATTTTTGTTTTCGAAAATATTCTGCTTGAGTACTCAAGCAGCCTACTGTTTCTATGGTTACCTCCTTAGTTGAACGGATTTCTGTTTACAAGCATCTCCATCGTAGGTGAAAACACATGCCCTCTCTTGTAAGTTTTTTTTTTTTTAATATGTATTTACTTAAAAAATATGCAGAGGTTGCGGAGTCAAACATGGCATCAGAGTGTTATAGTAGGTCTCACCATATTCCGCACCACAACGGGGAAATGGTTATGGCTAGTGCATCTGTTTTAATTCCTTGACCCTCTAATTTTTCATTACATTCAGTACAATTACTCATGTCTACAACTGTGACTCAGTAATTCTGGTAATGCATAGATACATTCTTGATGTCATTTCAGAATGTACTATATAGTGCATCTTTCTGAGGTTTCTGTTTGAAGCATGATCACCACAAGGTCTAGCTTGCACTGCTCTTATCAGCTTCAGCACGCTAGAGGGATTATCTGATTCACACCACCAGACTGTCAGCTCATCCATGTGGGTTTCTGATTCCACAGAACTGTTTGTGTGTGTGTGCGTATGTGTGTGTGAGAGACAGTTCTCACCTGTATGTGATGGTTTCATGAGCTAGAGGGAAAGAAATAGAGCGCTTTTGTTTGTGTACTGTTAGCCTTGCTTATGAGTCAGCAGCATCTCTGGTAAACACACAGTATGCCTCCGCTATCCCTGAACAGTGAGATAAGACCAGTGCAGTAGATACACAGTGATTTCATTGCAGTTAGCCTACTGAATGGATGCTCCTTCCAGTCCAAAAGGAAATTAAATTCACTATGTCCACTGCCAAATTCTGCCATCCAAACACGCTACACTGCGGCAAAAGCCAAAAGAGAGGTGACAAACCATCTCATGTAAATATTTCTGTGTGAAATGTGGAAGTGGTTATGGTGTGAAGCTCAAGAAAACCTTGAACAGTAAACATCTCAAACATATCAAACCAAACTATAGAGTCATAATTTTACCAGTACACAATGGTTCACCCAGAAAACCTATATGCTATTTTGTTGTTTTTTTGTTTGTTTGTTTTTTTCCAGTGTTGGGTAGTTTTTGTGTTACCCAACTGTTGGGTAACTGGCTGGGTCAATCTTGCTGACAGCTGAAACTATACACCCCTCCCCCTTCCTCTGATGAAATAACCCAGCTGTCGATTTACAGTTGGAGCGCGGGCTTTTTGCTTCCTCTTCAGGAGAGAGCGGTTCTCAGCACCGCCTAATTGGTGCACCTCTTCAGTGAAATAAAAGTTTGCATAGGTTTTATTTCATCTATATAGTCTTTACTGTGCTGTAAATTATTTTATTTTACAGATGTCAGTCAGCTAAATGCGTCAGCAACGGTCATTTTGCATGATGGAAACTCCTTTGTCCTCGCATAACATAAACTGATTTTTTTTGTTGTTGTAATAATGAAAATAAATTAATTTTGATGTTAAAATATATTCTCTAATCTCAGTACTGTTTGTTTATGGGCAGGTTGCGGAGTCAAACATGGCATCGTTCAGCTACGAGTGAAACGCGAGGCGGCGGTCTAAGGTTCGCAGTTCCCCCGCCGAACAGCAGCCCAAGCTTAGATTTCGGCAGCACACCGGCACGAGAATCAACACTATTTCAGTGAAAAGGGATAACAAAGAACAGTTGAATACACTTGAATTAAAATGTTACTTTTCAGTGTTACATTTTTTTTCTAAAATGCTTGTTAAATGACTTTAAATGTATGCAATACAGTAAACTGCTGTATTCATCCATCCAAATAAATTCAATTTGTCATATTTTTGTCCATGGGTGTCCTTGCTTAATAATTAATGTTCACCTCTTGATTATTACTGTTGCCTATAGTAATTCTGTGTGTGATTACTAGTTTCCAACCCATTTTATGCCAGTAATTTTTAAACAATAGTTGAGTTAAATGAAACTACCCAGCATGCGGAGTCAAACATTTAACCCAACCAGCTGGGTCAAAATAACCCAGCATGTGTTCTGTCCAATATTTAACCAGCACTGGGTTGCCAAATAACCCAGAAATGGTTGTTTTTTTTACCCAGCATTTTTTGAGTGTGAATATTCAAATATCATTTTTTTATGGAGAGCTGTTCTAATCTCCTTTCTATCGCATTGTGAAGAAAACTGACCAAAAAATAGGATTCATGCTTTTGGTCACGTGCCCACTATGGACTTGATGGTGCTTGCGAATAGAGTATTTCGCTACGCGACAAAAAATAGGAGACTCTGTTGTCTCTGTACTCTTGTATGAGGTGTTACTTTATAAACACCAAAGCAAATGCAAAAATCTAAACAGCTTTTTGATGTTTGAAAACATGTAAATACTTTTTGAATTCTTTACTTTGTGACAAGTGGGTGTCAGAAACATAAATTTACATAGTGTTTTGTGTCCCAGAGTAAAGGGTATTTCTGCTTTTCTAAAAGTACCTTCTACTGTCAGAGAGTGAATCAGAATCTTCATTCAACCCGTCTGTCTGTCTTTTTCTTTTCTTTTCTTTTCTTTTTTTCTTTTTTTTTTTGTGCATCTATCTGAACAGACAAATCACATTCAAATATGTGTGCTGAATAATCATCTTGGTATGGACAGGCCTTGTTTAAGATGGTCTCCCATGGCTACCCAATCTGGTCTAGTTGACCTCCCAGACTAGCCAAGCTGGTGTTTAGTTGGGTGACCATGGCCATGGCTGTCAAACTACACAAAGCACCATAAAAAGAAATCTGTTTCACTGCACTTCATTATATATAGGAACAGACAGAAAAGTGTTTTACTCCCTTCTTTTGCAGCTCTCAAATCTCCATTCTGCATATTTATAGAAATGAGAGAAACGTGTAAGAACCTGTGTTGATGACTTCAGAATCTTTGCATACCATTTGTCAATCTGATGCAAATGAGATTTCAGAAATTTGCTCTCAAACCACTTTCATGGTATTTTGTTTCATTTTATTGGAGTTTGGCAGCTGGGGTCACTATGAACTGCTAAAAAGTTCTGAGTGGAAAAAGTGGAAATTATCTCTCATTTTGTATTTCATGGAAACAGAATGCAGATTTGGAACAACTTGGGTCAGCAAATAATGACATTTTGCTTGTACATTGCTGTAGTCAACCATTCTCTCTTTCTTTATAAAGGATCATTGGTGTGCACCTGCCCAGCCTTCAGGACTTGTACTACTCCAGAGTGAAGAAACGGGCAGGTAACATCATCACAGACCCCTCTCACCCCGGACACAACCTGTTTGCACTTCTCCCCTCAGGCAGACGCTACAGATCTCTGTGCACTAGAACATCTAGGCATAAAAACAGGTTTTTC